>MDKJ01036333.1:0-27310 GCA_005239525.1 Nicotiana knightiana | reverse complement strand
GGATGTTCAAGATTTGGCCAATCGATTTGTGAGGTTGGATATTTCTGAGCCTAGTCGAGTGTTAGATTGTACGGTCGCTCGTTCTTCCTTTTTGGAGCGTATCCAAAATCGGGAATTTGATGATCCCTATTTGTGTGTCCTTAGAGACACGGTGCAGAGCGGAGGTGCCAAGAAGGTGACCTTAGATGATGATGGTGTTTTGAGATTACAGGGGCGAGTTTGTGTGCCCAATGTTGATGGAATTCGAGAGTTGATTTTAGAGGAGGCCCATAGTTCCCGGTACTCTATTCATCCGGGCGCCACAAAGATGTATCAGGATTTGCGGCAGCATTATTGGTGGCGTAGAATGAAGAAGGATATTGTGGCATATGTGGCGCGATGTTTGAATTGTTATTAGCTTAAATATGAGCATCAGAGGCCTGGTGGTTTATTTCATAGGATTGAGGTTCCCAAGTGGAAGTGTGAGAGGATCACTATGGACTTTGTTACTGGACTTCCGTTGACCCGGAAGATGTTTGATGCAGTTTGGGTCATTGTTGATAGGCTGACCAAGTCAGCGCATTTCATTCCTGTGGCAGACTCCTATTTATCCGAGAGGTTAGCTGAGATCTATATCCGGGAGATTATTTGCCTTAATGGTGCGCCGGTATCTATCATTTCGGACTGGGGCGCGTAGCTTACCTCGCGTTTCTGGGGAGCAGTACAGCGATAGTTAGGCACCCAGATGGAGTTGAGCACATCATTTCATCCTCAGACGGATGGGCAGTTCGAGCGGACTATTCAGATATTGGAGGATATGCTCCGAGCATGTGTTATTGACTTTGGAGGATCATGGGATTAGTTCTTGCCTTTAGCAGAGTTTGCCTACAACAACAACTACCAGTCGAGTATCCAGATGGCTCCTTATCAGGCTTTATATGGTAGGCGGTGTCGATCTCCGGTTGGATGGTTTGAGCTGGGAGAGGCTCGGTTGTTGGGTACAGATTTTGTTCAGGAGGCCTTGGATAAGGTCAGGATCATTCAGGATAGGCTTCTTACAGCTCAGTCCACGAAAAAGAGTTATGCATATCGCAAGGTTCGAGATGTGGCTTTCATTGTTGGTGAGCGAGTATTGCTCCGAGTGTCGCCTATGAAGGGCCTGATTAGATTCGGGAAGAAGGGAAATCTTATCCCTAGATTCATTGGCCCGTTTGAGATTCTTGATCGAGTGGGAGAGGTGGCTTATAAACTTGCATTGCCACCTAGCTTATCAGCCGTACATCCAGTTTTTCATGTGTCCATGTTTCGGAGGTATCACGGCGATCCAGCCCACGTGTTAGATTTAAGTAGTGTCCAGTTGGACAAGCACTTATCTTATGAGGAGGAGCCGGCAGCCATTCTAGACCGGCAGATTCATCAGTTGAGATCCAAGAGTTTCCCTTCTGTTCGTGTTCAGTGAAGAGGTCAGCCTCCCGAGGCATCGACCTTGGAGTCCGAGTCTGATATGCGGAGTGGTTACCCTCATTTATTTCCCGACTCAGGTACTTCCTTCTTCTGTCCGTTCGAGGACGAACGGTTATTTTAGAGGTGGAGAATGTGACGACCCAAAGGGTCATCACCTATGTTATTACCTCTTCCGTACTCCCGAGGCCTTGAAAACATTATTTGTATTTGCCTCGATTTGCATGTGGAATCCGGGAGCGTAGCTGGACAGCGTAAATATGAAATTTTATGAAAAAGGCTAATATTTGATATTAAAATGAATAAATTTGACTTCGGTCAACATTTTGGGTAAACGGACCCAGACCCGTGATTTGATGGTCCCGGAGGGTCCGTAGGAAAATATGGGACTTGGGCGTATGCCTTGAATCGAATTTCGAGGAACCAAGCCCGAGAAATGAATTTTTCAGTAAAATTATTTTCTGAAAATATTTCAGGAAATTGAAACTGAAATCTGATTAGGAAGTGATGGTATCGGGCCCGTATTTGGTTCCGGCGCCTGGTACATGTCTTATATATAGTTTAAGCACTTTCTGTAAAGTTTGGTTGAAATTGGATTTTATTTGACGTGTTTCGGACTTAAAATGAAAAATTTGATGTTTTATGAAATTTGATAGGATTCATGGACTTTGAGGCTTAATTTGAGGTGTATGATGTTGTTTCGGCGATTTGATCGCACGAATAAGTTCATAGGATTTTTTTGAGGTAGTGTGTGTATTTGGTTTGGAGTCCCGAGGGCTCATGTGAACTTTGGATAGGCCACGGACTTCATTTCTTTGGACATGGGAACTGCTGGTGTGACTGATTTGCAGGCTTCGCATTTGCAAAGCCAGCATCACAAATGCGAGCTACTCATCGCAAATGCGAAGATTGGTCTGGTCAGGCATGATCGCAAATTCGACCAAGAGGTTCGCAAATGCGAAGGTATAGCTGGGCAGGCCTGATCGCAAATGCGACAAAGAGGTTTGCAAATGCGAAGGTATAGCTGGGCAGGCCTGATCGCAAATGCCACCAAGAGGTTCGCAAATGCGAAGGTTGGGAATGTCCCAAGCGTTCGCAATTGCAAACCCCTGTTCGCAATTCCCATGCCAACCAGTAGCCTGCACTGTACAAAACCGAGTTTTTACTTCATATTTCATATTTTCTCAAACTCAACACTATTAGGCGATTTTTCCATAGAACAAAACTCTTCCAAATCAGTTGTAAGTAGTGTTTACTCATTTCTTTCAATCATTAACATCATTTAACATGTTTTCAACTTAAAATCAAAGATTTTCATCGGTGAAATTGGGTGTTTTGGGTAGAACTTGGGTTTTTTCTAAACTTGGGGTTTGAGTGGGTGATTGACCTCCGATTTGAGAGATTTTTATATGGCTAGACTCGTGAGAGTACGAAGCGTCTGACCTTGAATTAAATAGTAGAACCAATTGCATGAGATGTTATTTATGGTATGAAATTTATTTGAATAGATTTGGGCCATTTGAAGTCGGATACTTGTGGCAAACGTGTGGTTTCGGGTTGATTGCTATACTTCGGACCCGAGGTAAGTGTTCGATCTAACCTTAGCTTGAGGGAATAGGAGTTGAGTATAATTTTCTACTTGCTAATTGTGAAATACGATGTATAGGCATGGTGACGAGTATCTATACATTGGTGTCTAGCATGACCGTGAGTCCTTTTATTGTGAATGTACTGATTTATTGGTAATTTCCATGCTTAGTTGATGATTTCTACATGTTGTGAAGAATATGTGATAGGAATTGTATTCTGTAAACTCTGTTGGAGCATTGGCTCAAATTGTGTAACGAATAATGATGAAATATGAGATATTACGTCTTTGGAGCATTGGCTCAAATTGTGAAATGAATAATGATGAAATATGAGATATTACATCCTTTGGAGCATTGGCTCAAGGGATAGAATAAATCATTGAAATGAAAGTGAAAGAAAGAGAAAGAGTAATTCAAATATACCCTTGCCAGGATTTAATTGTGCAGTTGATGTACGCTTGCCGGGATTTAATTGTGTAATTGATGATTACCCTTGCCGAGATTTAATTGTGCAGTTGATGTACCCTTGTCGGGATTCCTATATCTATTATATTTATGAGAGTAAAAGCACTATGGGTGATGCCGTGCCATGATTTACATTGATTACATTATACATCGCATAGTGAGGACGAGAGTAAAAGCACGAAGGGTGATCCCTTGCAAGTTTGTGATTTCCTATCCTTGTTGATAAGCTGGCTTGTTGTTCCTTTCCTTATTGAGATTTCTTATATGAAACTGTTATCTCCCCACAGCATGTTCCCCTTCCTTTAATAATTGTTTTCTCCCTATATTTCTTATCCGTTGTATATATGTAAATATGTTTAATTGAACTGCACAAGTTTATTTGGTAGTCTGGTTCTAGCCTCGTCACTACTTCGCCGAGGTTAGGATAGGCACTTACTCAGTACATGGGGTCGGTTGTACTGATGCTACACCTGCACTTCTTTATGTTGTGCATACTACGCAGCCAGACTCGGAGGACATCATTAGTGGGAGTGTCTTCCAGCTCGTTATAGAGTCTCCGAGGTATACCCGCTTGCGTTCGTGGGCCTTGGCGTCTCTTCCATCCCTTTGTCTTCGATTCTGTCTTGTTTTTCCTTTAGTTTCAGAGGCAGACATGTATTTACCTTCTGAATTGTATTTAGCACTCTTAGACAGGTGAGTTAGCGACACCAGGTTTTGTGAAATTTTGCATCGATGTATCGTGATTGTCTTTACTTAGCTTAAAACCGTATTTATTTCCGCTATTTAATTTGTGAACTGATTTAGTTTATTCTGTTAGAATGATGTTATGATTCTCGTTTAACTACACATGTTGGCTTGTCTAGCGGGTTCAACGTTAACGCCATTACGGCCCGACGGTGGGATTTCGGGGCGTGACATTTTTGCCATATGATTTGCTAATGGCGGTCCTTTGACCGCCTTCTGAGTTACATAGATGATATCAAATTTACTCAATAGTATCTGCCATTTTGCCAACTTCCCCGTGGGCATGGGTTTCTGGAAAATGTATTTTAAAGGATCCATCCTTGAAATGAGATATGTGGCGTAGGAGCAGAAGTAGTGCCTCAACTTTTGAGCTATCCATGTCAGAGCACAGCAGGTGCGTTCCAACAAAGAATACCGTACTTCATAAGGTGTGAACTTCTTACTCATATAGTATATAGCCTGATCCTTCCTGTCTCATCGTGTTGTCCCAAGACACAACCAAAAGCCCCATCTAGTACAAACAAATAGAGTAGAAAAGGTCTCCCATGTTCCTACGGGACCATTACTGGTGGTGTGGAAATCTTTCTGACATTCTTCAGTCCAACTTGTTGCGGCATCCTTCTTCAAAATTTTGAAAATTGTCTCACAGATCACAGTTGATTGCACTACGAAACAACTGATGTAGTTGAGATGCCCTTAGAAGCTCATCACGTCTTTCTTCTTTTTTGGATGTGGCAAATCTTGGATAGCCTTGACCTTTGACGGGTCTAACTCAATTCCTCGGCGGCTGACGGTGAATCCTAAAACCTTTCCAACAAGGACCCCAAAAGCACATTTTGCGGGGTTCAGTTTCAAATTATACCTTCGAAGCCCGTCAAAGAACCTCCTCAGGTCTACTATGTTATCTGTACCCTTCTTGGATTTGATGATGATGTCATCCACGTACATTTCTATCTCTTTGTGTATCATGTCATGGAAAATGGTTGCATGGCCCTCATATAAGTGGCTCCAGCATTCTTCAGGTCAAACGACATCATTTTGTAGTAGTATACTCCCCATGGAGTAATAAAGGATGTCTTCTCAGCATCTTCTTCATCCATCAAGATCTAATGATATCCTGCGATCCAGTCCACAAAAGACGGAGTTCATGCTTGGCACATTTGTCGATCAGTATGTGTATGTTGGGCAACGGGAAATTATCTTTGGTACTTGCCCTATTTAAATCCCGATAGTCGACACATACCCTAACTTTCCCATCCTTCTTCAGAACTGGCACAATATTAGCCAACCAGGTTAGATATTCAACCACTCTGAGAACCTTAGCTTTGATCTGCTTGGTGATCTCTTCTTTAATTTTCAAACTCATATCGGGCTTGAAATTTCTCAGCTTCTACTTTACAGGAGGACACATAGGGTTGGTACGTAGTTTATGAGCCACTATAGACGTTCTCAAACCAATCATATCATTATAAGACCATGCGAAAATGTTTTCTTATTCCTTCCGGAAACGGATGTACTCTTCTTTCTCTGATGGTGACATGTGAATGCGTGTACGTGTTTCCTTGACTGTTTCGGAATCTCCCAAATTGGCTATCTCGGTTTCATCAAGATTGGACTTAGGCTTGTTTTAAAAACTTTCCACTTCTCTGACAATTTCCTCGGGTATTAAATCTTCTTCTTCTATTTTCTATGAATCACTATCCTTATGTTATGTTGTCTCATTACATGTCACGGTTGTTGGTTCATCAGGATACGTAATAATAACATTGTAGAGAGAAAATGTAAATGCTAATAACAAATACTAAAACAGCAAACCATTGATAAATATTAAAACGTCAAACAAACGCAGTTTAATGATCCGAACAATTATTTCAAAACAAAATGGTTAAAATAAAATACTAAAGAATGTCTTAAATGCCCATACAATTGTTTTCAAAATAAAGGATGCTAATGGCTAGGCTACCCAGGAACTCGGCGGGCCATTGATTGTGTAGCAGTCCAATTTTTCAGAACAGCTCCCTACTCCATTGTCTTGATGACGAGGCCTTCCTCCTCCTCAACTATTGCACTGCAGTCTATGTCCTCATCTTCCAAGAACAGATTCCTTATGCCAGCTATAACTTCATTTTCTTCAGATCCCCACATCATGTCGGATTGATAAAATGACCGGCTCAAATGTCGTACCGGCTACTCAAGAGGGTAATAAGGAACATACCATGGCGGCGACCAATCGTTATACTCTTGCTAGGTATACTTATATCCATCCCAAAGGTTATGTCATGACGCTTTAGCTGTATTGGTTTAGTGATACCTTGGAGATTCTTACTTTCATGCTTCATATCCTGTCCATGACAATATGCTCTCTATTTTTCTGATCCACCATTTATCTTTCTCTAATGCGTTGACAAGCTCGATGCGATGGTATGTTTCTCCACCCAACTTTCTTCTATTATCAACAACCGGAACAGTCTGATTGATGTAAATAGGATTACCTCCATCCCCATGGATGATGACTTCCTTATGATTCCATTCGAACGTCATGTGCTGGTATAGATTAGATGCTACGGCCCCAGAAGCATGTACCAAGATCGTCATAGCAACAGATTGTGTGTGGCGGATATGTCTAATGCTTGAAATTCAACATCAAACTAGGTCGGGCCCATCTATAAACAGAGGTTGGTCTCCCCAATTGTAGGCCTTTGGGACCCATCGAATGCTTTCACGTTCATACTCCTTGCTTGAATTTCATGCAAACCCTTACCCAACGTCTTCAAAGTGGTCAATGGACAGATGTTGAGACTTGAACCCCCATCTATCATGACCCTGGACATAAATTTTTCCTCACACTACACTGTGATATGTAGTGCCTTGTTGTGACTCAATCCTTCTGACGGTAGTTCTTCCTCGTGAAAGGTGATCTTGTGGCTTTCCAGTACATGTCCCGCCATAATGGCCATCTCCCCACTGGTAATGTTATTGGGTACATAGGCTTCGTTCAACACTTTCATCAATGCATTTCTATGCGCCTCAGAGTTTTGAAGTAGTGATAGAATGGATATTTGAGCAGGGGTTTTGTTCAAATGGTCAATCACAGAATATTCTCTCGCTTGCACCTTTCTCCAAAGATCGTTTGGGCCAGCCTCAATGACAGGAGGATTAGAAGTGGCTTCTTTACTTGTTCCTCCAAAATGTTCGGGCGTACACACCCTACTAGTTCTGATCATGCCTTGTGCTGCACCTGTTTCCTCCATTTTTGCTTTTCCTTTCCTTTCATAACCATCAGTCTCTCGTAGTAGTGCGGATCCTGGGCTCGGACAAAGAACTTATTCATCTATTCCTCTTCTAGTGCTGGCCTTACTTTCGCAGCTTCAGACCTCCACCGAGTAGCATATTCACGGAAAATATTTGTTGGCTTCTTCTTAAGATTCTGAATGTAGAAAAAGTTTGGCGCATTTTCAGTATTAAATATGAATCGATCCATAAAATCTAGCGCCATGCTCACCCAATTAACCCACTTATTCTGATTTTGACTGATGTACCAAGACATGGTGTCTCCAGTGAGGCTCCTCATGAACTGCTTCATGCGGAATGTTTAATCCTTGCCAACCCCTACGAGTTTGTCACAATATGTTCTAAAATTTACCTTCGGACCACCTATCCCGTCGAATATTTCAAACTTAGGAGGTTTGTAACACTCTAGCAGTTATACAGCCAGCTGAATACACAAATCCTCATAATTCAAACCCTCGACGCCTTTACCACCTTCGACACTTTGGACTAGGCCAGTAAGTTTCTTGAGTTCTTCCGCTATGTTCTTCATAAGAAAGTCCTTCTCGGCGAACTCTGGTGTATACAGCGTCTGTTGAGTATGAAGTAAGGTTTCCATGTATATAAGGTTGCTTTGATAGATTCCAGGAATTTGAGCGTAGTGGTGGTTGTTGTTTGAGTTTTGGGGATCAGGGGTAGGTTGTGGTGCATTTTGAGGAGTGTGATAGGTGGTGGTTCGTGGATACGTGGTGGGATGGTGATGATGTTGTGTAGGGGTTGGTACTGGCGGAGGATTAGGTTTTTGAGGAGGTGTGGTATACTAATGAGGTGTAGGAGGATTTTGCGGGTGTTGGTTTTTGTGTGTTCTGGGGAGGTGCTGGGTTTTGCGCATTTGGTTGGTTGATGTCGGGGACGTTCAGGCTGAGGGGAAAGTTGGACAAGTTCCGGACCTGCTCAAGTTCCCCTTGTAACTCCAGTATTTTCTGCTTCAACCGTAAGAACAAGTCGTTCTGTGTCGGAGTACTCCGACCATCTAAAGTTTAGACATTCTCCGTGTGAGTAGCGTCGTCTTTTCTGATACCGCTCATATCATTTATTTTAGCTTTTCCTTTGTTTTTGGGATCACTTGGAGGAGGAGAAGGTGGAGGACATCTTGATCTAGTATGGTATGTTAATAATGCCAGTATGAACGAACCAACCTTAGGGAATGGGAACAAAAAAAAGAAAAGAAAACAAAAGGTAAGTAAGTCAGTAGGGAGTATTAGAAAGATATTTGCGATATTTAAACACGTATTGCGGAATTATAAATTCGCGTCCTAATTTGGGGGACCTCATTGTTATTGAGGTAGGCTTAAGAGACATATAGATTTGGAGAAAATTGATGCTAATAATTGCTCATTTCATTAATATGAAAAATGAACAAAATTTCTACTAAAACGACAATAATGAGAAAAAGTTACTAATGGAATTTGCCTTATTACAATCAAAGTCTAAAACGATTCTAGAAAGAAATAAAACATTGTTCCTAATCTATTTGGTCCCAGAAGGACCTTCTCCATGCTTGGCCTTCCTGACTCCATCAATCAGGTCCCCCAGATCGCGCATGTCCAACAGCAGATAAGCCCTTGCTAGATGCCCTACTTCGTTTCCCTCTGCATTCTGACAGTCCAAGATCCTTTTCCTCATCTTTCATTCAAGCTCCATCAACCCTTTTTCTAAATATTCCAACCTCCCCATTGATTTAGTAACGATTCCTTTCCACTCGTTGATTGCTTCCATGTCCACTTATGTTGTTCTAAATGCCTGGCTTCAGACTCGAAAACCCTTTTGCGCAACATCCTATATTTGACTTGTGCTTCAGCAGTGTCATCAATAACCCTGTTTTCAGATTGATCCCTGGCTTGACATCCCCCGCTATATTATCTACCAACCATGATGGATAGAAGTACACATGGCTAGCATGATACTGATTTGTCTCGATAGTATCTTTTCCCATGATGATCTTTTGATTCCACATATACCGTGCCTCGAACTTGAATGGAATGGTATTCCCCTTTAAGACTGTTTTGTAATGGGCCAAGTTGGAAACCCGAGGTATAACCTGCTTTCTCCCGACTTGCCTCATTACCCTTATAGGATCATAAGGATAGATTCATCTTAACTCGATTAGTACTGGATAAGTGGTCTCTCTTGACCTGATGATGAAATCATTGCTAGGGAACCATTTGAACATCCAATGCACCTTTTCATCAGTCAATTGCTGAAGAAACGTACCCAGCTTATATTCCTGGTTGCGCAAACCTATTTGGGATAAAAGTCATTCTTTTCGGATGATGATAGGATATGTGGTCATTCCATGGTTGTCGTGGGAATTCTTGACGATATTCACCTCTCTGAAATTGTTCTAATAACCATACCTGGAGCAACATATTGCAACCCTCGAAGTGCCCATACCCTTTTTTGCACCGATCTAGGGCCCGGTACATCTTAGCTAAGATCATAGGGATGATGGTAGGTTTTCCCCTCAATTCACTCCATTAATGTCATAGCGACCATATCTAGGTGAGTGTGGATACTTTCCCCTTTCATTTCAAATATCAGCAACCCCAAAAAATAGACAATGAATACGAAGACCTGGCGGTGTGTCCAACCCAAGGAAGTAATGTCAAGTTCATCATGGTGAAGACGATATGACTTGCTATGCTTGTAGAATTCAGAAAGGAACTTAAATGGTATGTATGACTTCTTCAGACAGAGTAATTCATCATTTTTCTTAAAACCCATCATTTTCAAGAAACCTCGGGAAGTGCCGTTTTCCGGTACCAATAAACCAGGACTGTCCCATGGGAGCCCAGCGAAGCCTCCTATTTCCTCTAAAATAGGGGTCATATCTATGTCACCAAAATGGAAGACAACTCTCTTCTCATCCCACAACTTGATAGCGGCCTCAATCAATGTGTTGTTTGGCTGAATGTCTAATAAGGAGGGTAGGTTCCCGATGACCCTTTTCACATGGTTCTTGTCACTAGGTGAGAGGTTTATCCACAAATGAAGAAGAAAATGTGGGATGTTTTGAACCATGCCGAACCTGCGGACTTCGTGCCTCATTTATGCAAAACAAATAGAGTTAGCCCTTTCCCCTTCCAGATTTAACTATTTATACATTAATGATCAGCATACCGACATGTTTTCTCAAAATAATTCACATATCGTGATGGTGTCCATTGGGATTTATGGAAAATCCTGGCGGTCTTTGGACGAGGCTTGCCTTAGCGGGTTATCACGCAGACAACATTATAACCCATACTAGGTTTGGACATGATGCATGCATAGTTTATATTAGAGTGAGGTTTCTAGAAAAGTCTAGATTGGTACCCTCAAGCAAACAACTTGAGAGGCAAAGGCACGGAACCGTCGACTGCACTGCTGATCGGCTAGTTTTACCGCAATTAAGCCTTCCGAATTTAAAGGGTGATTTTGGAAGAGTGCGGACACTCATCAAGTGCCGCTATGGTATTAATTGGGCATGAGTGGAATATGATGTGGAGCATGCTTTATGTAAGTATAAACAACACGTATTCAAATATTTGCATGATAAAACATGTGAAAGCAATAAATGCAATATTAAGATGAAACGTAAAAGACATAAAAAAAAGAAAAAAAACAAGAAGAAGTTAGTTCGTGTAATATGGGAATTGTAATAAAGTAATCGAGGGAGTAAGGTTGGGGAGAGAAATTATATAGAAATTTAAAATATGACTTGGAACAAATAAGTACGACTAGAAAAAAAGGAATATGCATGTTATAGCCAACTGGAGCAAAGAAGGGAAGGGAAGGGAAGCTATTTGCATATTAATACGAATTCAAATAAAGGGAGAATAGGGGAAGGGTGTTCATGCAGCAATAAAAGTGAAATATGAGAGGGATATTCGTGTAGCAGATAATATAAAAAGGAAAAAGAAAAGGAAGCACGTTTATCAGAGAAGACTAATTGATATAAACCAAATTCACTCTGTTAAGAGCCTAAGTAAATTCCAAACAGTGTCGCCATGCTTTCGCGCCCCTTTTTCTCGTGAAATCGGGTTTCAACTTGTGAAAACTCTTTTAAGAAGGTATTAAAAGAGGAGAGCCGCCACCTAACGGTGTGTTAGGGCACCTATTTGCATATGAATCAGATTTGACTAGGTTGCATCACCATAAATCTGCTAAAGGCTCGAAATTACCTCGAAGAGAAGGCGTTAGGCACTCTTCGAGGTCCACATCTGTGGGTCCGGACCAAACTTGGATTATATACACCTAAATGCTCTGTAGCCTCTCGAGGATAGGTGTGGACGTCATCATATCGTTTCGCAAGACTCTACTGGACACTTTCTCATGACTTGTAGAACTTATGAACCTAGATCGAACCTCGATCGAAACCCACCCAAGCCACCCGGGACCCTATCTGAATACACCAATAAGTTCTATAACATAATGGGGACTTGTTCGAGGCCCCAAATCAGACATAACAACATCGAAACGATGAATCACGCCTCAAATCGAACTTAATGAACTCTAGAACTTTTAACTTCAAACACTCGCGCCAAAATATATCAAATCAACCCGGAATGAATTCAAGTTTTGCACACAAGTCCCGAATGACTTAACAAAGCTATTCAAATTTCTGGCACCACAATCCAAATCCGACATCCACAAAGTCAACTCCTGATCAAACTTATGAACTTTTCGAATCTTCAAATCCCCAATTTTCGCTAATTAGAGTCGAATCCTTCTAGAAATATCCAAATGCAAATCCGGGCATACGTCCAAGTCCAAAATCAACATCCGGACCTAATGAAACCATCAAAACTCCGACTCTGGGTCAAATACACAAAAGTCGAACTTGTTCAATTCTTCCAACTTAAAGCTTCAACCATGAAGTTCATTTTTCCCCGATCGATTTTGATCAACCTAAAAACCATAATTGACAGTTCACACAAGACATAATACATCATGCGGATATACTCATGCCCTCAAACTACCGAGCAAAGTGAAAAATGCTCAAAATGACAGGTCGGGTCGTTACAATCATATTATCATTGTTTGGGCTGATTGTTATAAGATTTGTGAGCCCGAGAGACTAGAATGTTTCATGAATTAGTGAGGCCAATGGCCTGATCTTGTGGGATATTTATGGGGTCGGGATGCATGCCACAGTAGGATTTATTGATTCATACCATGATTGGCTTATATTAGCGCTTGGGTAAGATGCGCTCCTCCGGAGTCTGACATAGAAGTAGTGAGTGTAGGTACCTACTGAGTGTGAGTGCCGAGTGACTAGGAGTACTGTGTGACTGGGAATACTGAGTGACTGAACGTACTGAGTGAGATTGAATACTCCGAGAGTATGCATATGACTTTATCACTGTGTTGCATTATAGTTGGCATGCATAATTGACATGTAGATATAGAGATGTAAAATTCCTCATATCAGCCACAGTTGGCATATTTTATCCGTGTTGAACTTAAACTGTTAGACTTTAAAGCATGTCTACATTTTTGTACTGTTACATTCTGCATTTGGATTCTACCTGCCTGAGCTGGTAAGTTCTTTCAGCCCAAGGTTAGTCTTGTTACTTATTGAGTACATTGGGTCGGTTATACTCATACTACACTCTGCACTTTGTGTGCAGATCCAACTACTTTTGGGCATGCCGGTTTCTAGCTTTGGAGCTTCATCTGTTTGGAGATTATTGAGGTAGCTGCCTTGGCGTCCACGGACCTTGATTCTCCTTCTTTTCAGTTTATTTTCACTATTCTATCTTTCTAGGCAGTTCTTTTAGAGTTAGATTGTATTGACATATAGATGCTCATGTTCTTAGTGACACCAAGATTTTAGGAGATTTTGTATAGAGTCGCGGTATTTTCTAATCAGTTATTTATGAGATTTCACTATTAAGCTTATTTCATTATATTTTCAATTTAAAGACGTGTAATATTGCGATAGGCGTTATCACGACATGGGGGATTTTGGGTCGTGACACAAAAAAAATTTAGAGCTTTTTGGGTTTAGTCTTTAGAGGTCTATTAACATACATATCTTTATTTGTACATTCATGTATAATGCATAAGGTTAATTAGTGAAAGTTGATTGTCAAATATTTCTTCAAAATATTTTACCATCTATTCTTCCTCTATTACAACTAATATTAACATAAATTTATGTATAAACAGAGCTAACATTCCCAATTATAATATTAATTTTAGTATATCTCGAATAAAGAAGATTAATTTTAATTTTCTCTGCTCTTTTTTCTCTCATACTGCAGAGACGCATGCCAACAGTTTTGCTGAAAGAAATACTGGAATCTGGTCTCTCATGTTTTCTTATAGATCTTCAAGGTATGACTATAGTTGGTTTTTTCTTAATCATATAAGTGAAACTTGAAAGACTGATAGTCTTTTTTCTTCATTTCGGTTGAATATTTTAGGTGCATACTATAATTTTTTAACTCATAAAAAATAGATTACACAATATGTAGAGTTAAAAAGTTTCTATATTCTTTATTAATATCTATAAATCTTTGTTTTTACAGAAAATAATGCTATAACGTTTTAGAAAGAAAACAAAAAGCTGTGTAAAGGTGTTTTGATTGTTTGTGAAGCTTTGTAAAGAATATTTTTTGTGCACTTATGTAAAGGTGTTTTGATTTTTTGTGCAGCTATGTAAAGGTCATTATATTTTTTGTGCAACTTTGTAAAGAATATAACACCATAGTGACAATCTCAAAGGTTAGCCTCTGTAAATTTTCTCCGAGTTGGCTTTTATCATAGCATATGAACTTATTTCGTTAACTACTTTCGAGATTCTAAAGTTTGCATAATATGACATGAATTCGTCTTTCAGAATTATCACTGCTATGTAATACTGTAATGATCCGATCGGTCGTTTCAAGAGTTTCAAACCCGTATTTTCCATTTCTACTTCATTATGTGGATCAACCTTATTATCTTGTGTCGGGTCAGTTGTCTCGGGTTCGGAATGATGTTGGATAAGAATGAGACACTTAGTTTCTTAAGTTGGTTATTTAGTTGGAAAAGCTAACCGGATGTTGATTTATGGGTAAACGATCTCGGAATTCTGGTTTTAGTGGTTCGGATAGCTTCGTTAGGTGATTTTGGACTTAGGAGTTTGGAATGTTATTCGGAGGTCCGTGGTAGAATTAGGCTTGAACTGGCGAAATTGGATTTTTGGCGATTTCCGGTTGACAGTGGAAAAATTAGATATCGGGGTCAGAATGGAATTCCGGAATTTCAAATAGGTTCGTAGTGTCGTTTGTGATGTGCGTGCAAAATTTCAGGAAATTCGGATGTGGTTTGGTTGGTTTCGGCATCGTTGGCGAATAAGTTTAGAAGTTATTAGGCTTGAATCCGAATGTAATTTGGTATTTTGATGTTGTTTTGGGTGGTTCGAAGGCTCGACTAAGTTTGTATGATGCTATGGTATGTGTCGGTATGTTTGGTTGAGGTCTCGAGGGCCTCGGGTGAGTTTCGGGTGGTTAAGGGATCATTTCGGCCTTGATGAGATAGCTGATCAGCTGCAGATTTCTGTTTTTGGTTTCCTCTTTCCCGTTCGCGATAGAAGCCTCGCGTTCGCGAAGAGTATTTCTGAGATGGTTAGTTTTTTTTCTACGCATTCGCAAAGGAGAGGATGTGAACGCGAAGGGTAAGGTAGTGGGTGTATCGCGAATGCGTGTGTGGTGTCGCATTCGCAAAGAGGAGTGAGGCAGATAGGGACCCCGGGTTCTTGGTCTATGTGTTCGCGAGGTAAGGGTCGCGTTCGCGAAGTTGTGAGCTGGTAAAGCATTGCGTTCGTGAAGAGTAAAGTAGAAAGGAAGCTTGGGTTGGTCTACGCGAACGCGAGAGGGCGGCCGCTTTCGCGAAGTAGAAAATCTGGGCAGCAGTATTAAATTCCAAAATTGAGGGTTTGAGTCTATAATTCCAAAATTCAATAGAGAGCTCGGGAGAAAGCAATTTTTAAAGGGATTTTTAGAGAGTTGATTGGGATAAGTGTTTCTCACTTGGTTTTGGTTAAATTCCATGATTATATCTTGATTTGTATCATCTAATTTGTGCTTTGAGGTGACAAATTAGGGAAAATGGGGAAGAACTCTTGAGTTGGATTTTTGGGATTTTGTAATCAGATTGGAGTGAATTTGATATGGTTGGACTCGTGAGTAAAAGAGGCTTCTAGTTTTATAACTTTTGTCAGATTTCGAGACGTGAGCCCGAGGGCTGGGTTTGAGCCGATTTCGGGTTTCGATGTAATTCAGCATTTTTCTTTTGGAATTGGTCCCTTTAGCTTATATTGATCGTGTTTTGTTGCTTTCCAAAATTCGGGTCGATTGGAGGCTGATTCGAGGTGCAAAGGTATCACGGAGTGGAGATTTGATCGGTTTGAGATAAGTAATTATTGTAAATCTAGTCTTGAGGGTGTGAAACCCAAATTTACCATTGTTTTACTATTTTGAGGTGATGCACATGCTAGGTGACAGGCGTGTGGGCTTGCACTGCTGGGGAATGTGACTTGGTCCGTTAACTATAAAGTTGTACATTTGACTTAAATTATATGATACTATGTCTTTTAGAAAGAATTTCCTATAAATTCGGTTGAATGCCATATCTGGGCCTTGTGCCAGAGCTGTTTGGACCCTTAGGGGCCTTTTCTGATTATCCTCTCACTGTTTTGGTTTAATAACTATACTCAGTCATGCTATGTTTACTGATTTCATAAGTCAGTCTTTATTACCCCATTTGATGCATATAAAATGTTATTTCGGGCTGAGCACCCTCTATTTACCGATAGCCCGAGTGGCTTGAGAGGATATTTATGGGATCGGGCTACACGGTGCAGCATGTTGTTACTGATTCATGATTTTTGGAGGCCGAGGGCCTGATTGGTTTATGCCACGAGGTGGCTTGTTATAGCGCTTGGGCTGTAGGAGCCCCTCCGGAGTCTATACACCACCAGTGAGCGCGGGTACCCTGAGTGAGTGATATGATGTTTTGCCCGAGGGGCTATTCTTGATTCATGTTGTGCCCGAGGGGCTGTTTACGAGTGATTGTGAGCTATGCCCGAGGGGCCGTATATGAGTGATAGTGATGTTTGCCCGAGGGGCTGTTTATGATTCATTTTTCCCAAGGGGTTGTATATGAGTGATGTGTGCCCGAGGGGTTTTTTATGGTTTATGTTGCTCGAGGGGCTGTACACGAGTGAGTTTTGCCCGAGGGGATTATTATATTTCATCATATTTTTACTCACTGTTTTATCACTTCGTTTGAAAACTGTTGAAAGATGTTTTAAATCGTTTTACTGAAACTGAATTTAAATGGGCTGAATTCAAAACCCTAATTTTAAAAGCTTGATGTTTTCTACTGAGATTTCCTGATATGAACTATATATGTTTTATTGCTCGTCACTACTACTCAGCCTTTATTTACTTTTATTACATACTGAGCTGGCGTACTCAAACTACTCCTTGCACCTTGTGTGCAGATCCACGGGTTGCTGGATATGCTAGTAAGTGTTGATTTCATCCGTCGTGGATCTGTTAGAGTAAGCAAGGTAGCTGCATGGCGATCGCAGCCCTGTTGTTCTCCCTCATATCTTCCTATAGATGTTATTAGTTGGTTTCCATACTTTATTGGTCTTAGTATTATTGGAAAGTACTTTGTAGATGCTCATCACTAGTGACACTCCGATGTCGGATTTTCTTTCCGCACTATTTTTTTTATTTAAACACTTTATGAACGTTTATTGTTAAATAGCTTTAATTTTATTTTAAGAATGAAACTATTTGGTAATGTTTCAGCTTGCCTAGTACTACGATAGGCGCCATCACGACAGGGTAGTTTGGGTCGTGACAAGTTGGTATTAGTTTCTAGGTTACATAGGTCTCACGAGTCATGAGCAGGTTTAGTAGAGTCTTGCGGATTGGTACAGAGACCTCTGTACCTATCTTCGAGAGGCTGCGGAACCCTTAGTGGAAAATCTCACATTCTTGAATTCGTGTCGTGCGAATCCATTTATTCAGCCAAAAGCGTAACTCTTTGAATTCCTTTCATGTATTTGAATGCGAACGTGAG
The DNA here is from genome assembly GCA_005239525.1 of Nicotiana knightiana. Lineage (NCBI taxonomy): Eukaryota > Viridiplantae > Streptophyta > Magnoliopsida > Solanales > Solanaceae > Nicotiana > Nicotiana knightiana. The sequence goes on along the minus strand of MDKJ01036333.1, from coordinate 9,680 downwards.
CGCTCGGTATCAACTGTGCATCGACGGCTTGTGATTTCCATGGGTTAGGTGTGAGATGTGATTTTAGCATGTTGATAATGGGCAAGTCTGGAGGACTTCAGGCCGGGTTTTGTCTGTGGCTTGAGTGTTGAGATTTCGATTGTGTGAGCACGTGCATTTGGGACTTATATGTCCGTTGTGTCCTTTTTGGTGGGATTTTGTAACTGGATGACTATGTGGTGAGTGTGATTTGATGGTGATATGTGTTCAGATTGTTTGGTTACGACAAAAATAATTTGCTAGATATGTAGCAAGAACTATTGAGTGTTTCACTTCTGTCTTGAGTTGGCATATGGCCTCGAGTTATGAGTGTATTGAAGGACCTCTCATGCAGTTTAGTTGTGGGGTGAAGTGAATCTTCATGTTGTGTTACGAGTTCCTGGTGATGTCTTTTGGGCTGACCAATGCCCCAGCAGTGTTCATGTATTTGATTAACAGTGTGTTCCATCCGTATTTGTACTCCTTTGTTATTGTATTCATTGATGCCATCCTGGCGTACTAACGTAGCCAGGAGGAGCATACTCAGCATTTGAGGATGGTATTATAGATTGAGGGAGGGGAAGCTTTATGCAAAGTTCTCTAAGTCTGAATTTTGGCTTAGTCCAGTAGCATTCTTTGGGCACGTGATGTCCAGTGAGGGTATCCAAGTGGTCAGACAAGTGTGGAGAGAGCTTTCAGAAGCTCAAGATTGCATTGATCACCGCTCCAGTATTAGTTCTTCCATCAGCTTCCGGTTCTTATACCGCGTATTGTGATGCCTCGAGGGTACGCATTGGTTGTGTTTAAATGCAGGAGGGTAAAATGATTGCGTAATATCTATGATTTTACGAAGGGTATAGAGAGATATCAGTTTGAGGCTAAGCAGGCGGGATTATCTTTCGCGAGATGTCTTGATGTTGTGTGATCCTTATGTTGTTTTGTAGCAAGTTCTCTTTTACTAGTAAATAATATATGTTGCGATTTGAGTTTACATCACTTGTGAAAGATGGTATGACTATTAAAATGGTGAAGGCGAGACATGCAGATGAATTGAGATATTAGATGGTTTGTGTTATATGAGCTTATGAAGGATTTCTTTGAATCTCACTGCGGTATTGTGGCGGTGATAGCGTATGGGCACTGTGAGTTATTGGTTGTCTTGATCTATGTCTTTGAGCCAAGTGGAGAGTCTGCTAGTGATAAGTTGGTTGTAGGATTATGTGTTGTATTGGTTTCAGTTCGAGGTATACTGTGAATCAGTTATGACCTGTAGGGGTGGAGGTTGAGAATGACTCGAGTAATGTAATTTTTTGGATACAGGTTGTAATATACTCTATAGGTAAATGGGTTTTATTGAATGATGGAGTGGTATTTGTAAAAGGTGTAGTGTATGCGGAGTAGGAATTTGCTTGATTGCTTCGAAATGTGGATTACTTCCTAATGTGTTGGTGTGCAAATGGGGCACAGGTCGTTCGGCCTGTTTGATCAGTTTAATTGAGAATTTGAGTAGAGTGGGGGACTCTCGAAAATGGTTCTGATGGATTCAGGGTATATATATCATTGTGGATTTTACATTCCGGTATCATGAAAGGGAAGAATAGCTTAAATTCGTCGGAAGTCTCTTTAGAGTAAGTAATTGAGATGTGATACTTTGGGGGTGTTTAAGAGATATTCAGCGGTTTGTGAGCCTTAGGGCGATGTGGTTCTGTGCTAGGGTCTCGCTTGGTGAATTTTGGTTGCAGATTTTGGTACTATGGCAGGGAGAGGAATCAATTAGAAGGTAATTCAGAAGGAACTCGGAGAAATGGGACAACTTGGTAGTAGATTGGATCAGCATGGTAATGAGTAAGGTCGACTCTTGGGGTTCTTATGATGTGGTAAGGTTCTACCTGTGATTCATGGAAATGCTCTTGGGTTTTGACGGCCTGCATAGCTTAGTTGAGTTAGAGGGATTCAGTACTGGCAGGTGTCGCGTCCCCCTCTTTCCTCTCCTTTCGGATCGGTCAGGGATTTTTGACATTATTGGGACAACTCATTTCCTTTTGGGATAAGGGATATGAAGAATTTGAAGAGTCACCACCTAACGAATTAAGGTGTGTTAGGGCACCTATTAAGAGTCAGAATAACACTAATTGAATAACCAGAGATTGGGTAAGAGCTTGAAATTACTCCAAGGAGAAGGTGTTAGGCACCCCTCAAAGTCCACAACTGTGGTTCCTGGCAAAACAAGCTTTGTGAATTCAAGCAAGTAGCAAATAGGCAGTCAAAGTATACACATGGAAACAAGTAATGGTTTTGAAAAGATTCGCAGTCTAAGCACACATATGTAATAAAGTTTTGAAAGATTTAAAATCTAAGCATACCTATGTAATAAGGTTTTAAAAAGATTTACAATTTAAGCGTACATATGTAAGAGACAGGGGAGTCCTGAGTTATTTATCCAATAGGATCACATCAATGCAATGCCCGGTAATCACTCCTCAGTGAGGGGCTACACGTGGCATTAGCACACCGGTCTTCATATCCATATCTACCCTTTACCCCACCCCTTAGCAGTTATTAAGCGAGTTTATTTGGCGATCTCTATACGTGTTGTTACCCGTCCCTTCTTAATGGTCCTGGAGGAATTTAGGACCTATAAGTATAGGTATTTCTAGGCAGACCCTTAAGGTTTTTAAAAAATGATAAAATTCTAAGTGACAGGCAAGAACAAATAGGAGTAATCAGATAAATGCATGAATGCAAATATGAGGCCAACATTTACCTCCACAAATATGCACATAATCAGCACATCTCAAACACAAATAAGAGGAAGTTTTATTAGACAAGATCCTAAGACAGGATATATAAGTGAATATCAATGCACAGAAATATGCAGCTTTATTTCATAAACTCAGAAGTAGGGGCCTAATCAGTTTGCCTACTGATTTTTAAGCTTGTTAACCTTTAGACACTTCAGAAGTTGTTTTTGCCTAAAAGCATGTTGTTCTAGGTGTTACAAAAATGCAGGGATTATTACTGGTTTTATCTAAAACAGGATAATCATATGCGAGATTTTTTTATTCCTCTTTTCATGAATCAGTAGTTTAAACTAGGCATGGCTAAGCAAATACGAACGAAATCATAGAGCATGGTATCTAATATGCACATATAAAATGCAGAATGGTTAAGACATGATTTCAGGATGTGCAGAATCCTAAAGAATGATTTCTAAAATGCACAAATAATTACAGAGTTGTTAAGAACGATTTATGAAGGCACATGTAGCAACAGTTTACGTTAATTATCCTAAGAACAGGATTTCTAAGTGGTAAGCATACACATGCATTAAGGACATGTTGTACGTTAAAGAAGTAAACATGAAAGCCTTAATACATGATATATAATGCATGTTTGGCATGGTTTGAATGAATATGTTGGTCCTAAGCATGTATTCTAATGCATATATAGGGAATGTAAAAGCCTAAAGCATGATTTCTACCCAATGATAGGATATATAGCTACCCTCCCCGTTTTACTAGCCAACCCCAATATCTGTTTACAATAATTATTACAAACCAACAGCTGAATGAATTACATAAATAGATAGAGAAGAAGAAGTTAAACTATAGGGAGCCTGAATTAGGCCCAATTGTACCAAATGTTCCATAGCCTCAAATGCCAAAGTCATAGCCTTTCTCATGTCCGGGTGACCTCAAGGATCCCGGGCAGTGCTCATACCCAGATTTCATAACTAGAACTAAGTAAGTGCAGTGTGGAAGAGTCACCCCCAGTGCATCAGAGTTCAAAGGGATCTCATAGGAATACCAAAGCAGTCACACACTGGAGGGCCAGAACTTAAGTACCGAAGAGTAGAATGAGAGTGCTTGACATGGTTTTGAAAATGCTTTGGTATAAAATAGTATTGAAAAGACTCAGTTGAAGTAGTTTTATAAAATAGGAGAATTGTTCAGTAAAATAGTTTCTGGCAAGAGTTGTGTAATCACACAAACAACAGATTAGACATAGAGCCAAAACAGGTTCGACAACACTCAAATAACAACCCTTCACACAAGGGTAATTAGGGCTGGGAATACATAATACACATATAATAAACAAGAGTCTTTTGCAATTAAGGGATAGCTGATAATACAGGAAACAAGACAAGGGATTTCAAAGTAACTAATTAAAACATAGTTAAACACATGATGAGAAGATAACAGCAACCGATTAGCACAGTGATAGACTAAGGTAATAAAATAAACACATTGATTTTGGAACTTGATTTGAAATCAGAACATACTAGTAAAGAGAGTAAACACAAAGTGAAGAACAGAAGAGTGTAATAATTATCCTTGGCTTGCAGTCGGCTAATTTAGTAACAATAGCAAGTAACAAAGAAAGCAGAAGAGCTTTTGAGTGTACGAGAGATGTGAACTAATGTGGGTTCGCGTGTGTATGAGACTGTGTATTGAGAGTAGAAGAGAGCAATATATATAGTAGTTTGAAAGCTTGGTAAATAAGGTAAGAGTCAAAATTGTACAGTGATTATGTAACTCAGAATCAATCAAAGCAAAAATCAATCCAACTACTTCCTTAATTAAGGAGTTATTTCGAACGGTAAAAGACAAGTAACAAATAAGGAAAGAGACCATATATAGCTGGAGTATAACAACTAAGGAAATAATTCAAACAGTAAGTATAGAACGGGTAATTAGGGCTAGGTTCAAAAAGTCTTAATTACGAAAACAATATTAAGAACCAGTAAATAATGTAGTCAACCACATAATAAGGCAAGATAATAATTGAGAAGTCGGAAATCAGTAAAGGGTATCTATTACAGAAAATTAGGGATTCAAATAAAATAGTACTGATTAAAGGAAATTACTGCAAATTTCTGTGAATGAACGAAATAAACACAGTGTAGGCAAGAAGAGACATATCAAAATCCCTAATAAGCATAATAGGGTAAAAGTCACAGAAACTCAGAACATATTCATGAGAAACAGGCATATACACAAATCGCATGATCAAGTCAGCAAAGACAAACTCATAACCCAAAGTTATGCCAAGAAATTAGGTTGTTTTTAACATAATTAGTTAGGTTAAGGGAGAACCTAAATGAAAATCATTTAAACACAATAAAAATCATAGAATAACACTTAAAAATTAGAGAAAATCATTTTGAAGAGAAGTTCAGAAACCCTAGTTATGAAGATGAAGAGACGCTTCTGTAATCAGAAAGGTTTTCATAGAAAAACAGTAAAATAGCTCAAATATACTCAGATCTGTTACAGATCTAAAGAGATAAGAGATGAAGTTAGTGTTTTGAGAGAGATAACCCGTAGATAGAGAGATTTCGTCTTAGAAGCCATATATTTAGTAATAAAATAGGACGATCTTACTCAATCGAGCCATGGTGGCCTGATAATGGTGAGAACAGACCCAGGGGTGAGCGAACGTGCATTTGTCCCCTTGAGGACCTCAAGACAGCAAGAATCTTGGCCGTAGGAGAGCCATTGGGATAGGAGTGGTGGTGAGCCACCATTATTAACGGCAAGCAAGCAACCGGCGAAGGGGGGTTAGGGTTAGGCAGAGGGAGCTTTGAGAGAGACGGATAGGGGTGATGGCGAGTGAGTGAGGACTGAATGAGAGGTTTGGGGGTCATTAGGTTAATTTAGGAAAGAACGAATCTGGGCCGTTGATCAAAATTGATCAACGGTCAAGATTTAGTCAGCATTGGGTCGGGTAGGATTTAGGGATTGGGCATGGGTATTTGGGCTGGCCTAATTAGGTGTTTCGGCTGGTTTAGTTAAGGAATTTGGACTGGTTTAAATAGTTTATAATTGAAATGAAATGGGGCTATTTGTTAAATACCCAATTCGAATTAGTTAAAATAATTTATAAAATAATTATTAAAAATGAATTTCATGCATAGAAAATAGTTTAAAATGATTATTTAGTATTTTAAAATACAAAGGACTAATTTCTGGTAAAAAATAGTATGAAATTATATGTTTGGGCTATAATTGCAAAGTCATTGCAATTATAGCCAAAAGATGCCAATTTGTCTAATTACGGAATAATTAAATAAAGAAATGTTTTTGAAATTATTTTTGATGCAATTTTATAATTATTTATTGGAAATAAAATACTGGACAATTTAATAAAACCTAGAAAAATTATGGCAAAATACCAATTGCTAGTAATGCATGATTTTGAAGGTATATATACAATTAAAAAATATTTTAGGAAAAATGGGTATCAACAACTGCCTCTCTTTACCCGGAAAGGATGAAAGAGTTTTCGGTTAAAAATATGATGGCCAATTTGGACCGAGCGAAACGGATTGGGAGATTTAGGCCGTACTCTGGTTTCTGAGCTGCCTACATGTCCCTGGTTTTATAGGAATCAGGTCGTATGTCGTTCCGGATTCATTGGCGAAGTATACCGATGAAATCATCACAAGAACGGACGCAACATATAGGGATGGGCGGATGAACGGTTTACGTGAGAGGTTAGGTTTGATACAGTTGAGGAACTGGAGCGGGATTGCTCCTGCTGGGATAGCTGTTGGTCACCGGGTTACCTGCAAATAAGAGTAATACAAGCGTATATTGTGCATATATTTAAACATGATGCAGGTTCCTGTTGGACTATAAAAGATGTCTTCGGACGGTTAGGGATGACGTCCTTAGACCATGATGTCCTGGGCCATGAATTGTTTAATGAGAGATTCGCAGGCCATGAAATGATGGTCTTGGGCCATAAAGATGGTGCCTCCGGACTATGACGCCTTTGAATAAGTTGGAGATATTTTAGCCCATGAGATGCAATAATTTGATGTTGACAAGACAAGGCTTAGTCTTGCGAAATAGAGGGAAGAGCTTAGCCCGAAAGAGGAGCGAAGTAAATAATGCTTGAGAGACAGCATTAGTCTCGGTGAAGAAGTAAATATGAGGCAGAGCTTAGCCTCACGCAAGAAGGGAGACAGATCTTAGTCTCATGCAAATGAAGTCATAGATTAGCCTTATGTAGGTGAAGGCAGATATTAGCCTTATCCAAATTGGAGGTAGAGCTTAACCTCATGCGAGATGGAGACAGAGCTTAGTCTCATGCGGGGGGAAGGCAGCGATTAGCCTTATGCAGATGAAGGCATAAATTAGCCTTATGCAGATGGAGGCAGAGCTTAGCCTCATGCAGGGGAAGGTAGAGATTAGCCTTATGTTTGGTAGAGGTAGAGCTCTACCTCATGCAGATAGGAAGGCAGCGATTAGCCTTATGCAGATGGAGGCAAAGATTAGCGTCATGCAAAATGCGGGACAAAGATTACTCCCATGCAAGATGAAGGCGGAGCTTAGCCTTATGCAGGAGAATAAATAGCAAATGATAGTAGAATTTCTTAGCTGGTAGTAGATTTCGATATTGCGATTGTTGTGAGAATTTTGACTACGGAGCATGTTTGTTCTTTGTGCTGATAGAATATTTTGGCAATTGCAACTGTTTTGAGAATTGTGACTTTGAAGCGTGTTTATCCTTTATTCCCGCATCCAAAGAAAAATCGTGAGTTCTGTAGATGGGAAAGGTCGGTTCGTATCCCAGCTGGCTTTGCTTGACTCGTTCTGCTTGGTCTGATGATCCTGTTCAAGTTATCGGGGTAGCGTTTGCTAAACAGAACTATTTTTGAAAGAAACCATGCATATTCTGTAAATACATAGTATGAAATATATTTTAATAAATTTAGATGAACCGACGACCGTGACACGGTTCAAGACATTGCAGCCTCTCATGTTACGGAATTTTGAGGGTCCTCCTCAAAATTATGCCCTAGTTAGATGTGTTGACGTCTCTGATTGTTGCGCATGCTGCGGTCGGCTGAACTTGCTTCGGAATTTTGAGGGTCCCCCTCAAAATTATGCCCCAGTTTCCAAATGCACGGGGGAGGGGGGAATGAGATTGAATTGTGTTGTGACCAAACTCATAGGGCTGCCTACGTATCCCCTCTTAAACGGGAATCAGGTCAGGCATAGTTCAATTTACATCATTTGAGAAAAACATAAAGAATTAAACATAGTAGCGCTTGACTGCATCGGAATTGATTGGTTTTGGCCAGACTTCTCTCTCCATTTCTGCAAGTATGAGTGATCCTCCTATCAATACTCGATGAACCATATACATACATTTCCAGTTGGGAGAGAATTTCCCTTTTGCCTTATCTTGATGCGGAACGATCTTCTTTAACACCAGTTGTCCCGGTGTGAACTGTCTTGGCTTGACTTTTTTGTTGAAGGATCTGGTCATTCTGCTCTAATAAAGTTGTCCGTGACATATTGCATTCATCATTTTCCCACCTATGAGGGCTAGCTGCTCATAACGACTTCTTATCCATTCTACATCGCTGAGCTCAGCTTCTTGTATGATTCTTAAGGAAGGAATTTCCACTTCGGTAGGAATAACAGCTTTCGTACCATAAACCAGCAAGTAAGGAGTTGCCCCAGTTGATGTGCGTATTGTGGTGCGGTATCATAGTAAGGCAAATGATAGCTTTTTGTGCCACTGTTTGTGTCTTTCTGTCATCTTTCTCAATATCTTCTTGATGTTCTTCCTGGTGGCTTCTATAGCTCCATTCATCCGAGGTCTATAGGTTGTGGAATTCTTGTGCTTGATTTTGAAAGTCTCGCACATGGCTTTCATCAGATCACTAGTTAGATTTGAACCGTTGTCGGTGATGATTTATTCTGGAGCTCCAAACCGACAAACAATATGGTCGCGGACAAAGTCTTCCACGACTTTCTTAGTCACCACTTTGTAAGATGCTGCTTCGACCTATTTGGTGAAATAATCAATAGCTACTAAGATGAACATGTGTCCATTTGAGGCTGTAGGCTCAATTGATCCAATGAAGTCAAATCCCCAGGCGACGAATGGCCAAGGAGAGCTTGTTGCATTGAGCTTATTTGGGGGTACCTATATCATATCTGCATGTACCTGACATCGGTAGCATTTCTGGACATACTGGATGCAGTCCGTTTCCATGGTCATCAAGAAGTAACTGGCTCTGAGTATCTTCTTGGCCAAGACAAAACCATTCATCTGCGGGCCGCAAGTCACGGCATGTATCTATTCAAGTAGTTTGGAGGTTTCTTTTGCATCGACACATCTCAATAATGTAAAGTCCCGTAAAATTTCATGGCTAAAAATAATGCCCAAATAGGTCCCCGTGTTGTTATAACTGTAGAAATTCTTAAAACGGACCCTTTTTGAGTAAAAACTACCCCGGGACTTAAAAGATAAAATTTTCCAGAGTTGATTTGTTATGCGACACACTATGCGATTGCATAACAAGTATGCAGACCGCACAGTGGTCGCATACATGGACAGTCTGCTGTCCAATTTGAGGACATCTATACGGCCCAAGATGCGATCGCATTTTGAGAATGCGAAACGCATAGATGTCGCATTCTTCCACCTCCATTTTTGCAGAGGAGGTTATGCAACGCACTATGCGATCGCATAACAGGTATGCGGATCGCATAGTGGTCGCTTACCTGGGCAGTCCGATTTCTTTTTGGCCCATTTGAGGGCCATTTATGCGATAGGAATGCGGACCCCATAGTGATCGCATTCCTTACCGTATTTCTGCTTCGGGACTTTTAAAATTCTTAATTTTTATACTCGACCCC
>ML404296.1:0-37193 GCA_005239525.1 Nicotiana knightiana | reverse complement strand
CCCCCCCCCCCGATACTTTTTAGGCCGCTATCTACCTCTCCTCGTACGCACCAAGGCCAACCGCTAACACCTCCTCACTGGGGAATCCAAACGACTCCTCTGTACGTGCCCGAACCATCTAATGGTAGGCTATAATCTCATATTTTAGAGGGTGTTTGGATGGGCTTAAAAGCTGGTCAAACTAGCTTTTAAGCACCTTTTTATTTTATGAAGTGTATGGCAAAAACAAGCAACAAGTTGGTTGACCCTAACTTTTCTGATTTTAGCTTAAAAGTCATTTTAGTTTGACCAAAAAATTACTCTCTTGTCCATTATAAGTTTTCATTATACCAAAATTACCCTCAAACATATAATATGAATTTTTGACTAAAATTGATATGCATTACGCTAGAATGAATCAAATATCTTACTGAGTTACTCTTTTGAACACCTCCATACCGATTTCCATTGCTCTCATTTCCCAATTTTACCATCTCCTTTTTTCTCATTTTTTCTAATTACTTAACGCATATGCAATATCATATCCATCAAAAGTGCTAGTTCCTCTGCCCAATTCATCCAGAAGAACAAGGGAATTGCGTGTAGCATTTTGAAGAACTTTTCGAGCTTCAAATCATCCTCATTTTCTAAAATAATTGAAGGTGAAGAAAACACTTTTCGAGCACGAAGATCACTGAAAAGCGTACGAGACATTTCACACAAAATCGAAGAACCTTCTAGATTCTATACGATTAGCATTTTGAGCATTCAAGAATTATAATTATAAAAATTATCTAAAGTAATCAATTAAATTGAAATTAAATTAAAATATAAATTATTTTTTATTTGCATTAATTCATAATTAAATATATTATAGTAATCAACTCATTTATAATGTTAACAACTTTAAGGATATTTTTGCCTTTTTAATAGAAAAAAGTGCTTACCAACACTTGTTTACCAAACACTTCAATAACCTTTTTTAAGTTTCAGCACTTTATCCAAGCAGGTAACTGCTTATTTATAAAACAAGTTGCAGCACTTAAAGCTGCTTTTAAGCACTTGTGCTTAAAAGTCACTTTTTAAAGTCAATTCAAAAGGGCTCTTAGTCGATTATTACCTTCAAATTTACTACACTTTAGTTGAGTTTGAGCTTTAATCGCTAGTGTTTTGACTAATTGTGTGTTTTATGCCTTGAAGGAGTGATTCTGAATTATGTAGATATTATGGAATGAACTCAAGTGATTTGGAGATTTGAAATATGAGTAAAAGCCCAAAGAATTAAGCCATAATCGTGTTCGGGGATCAAAGAATGATAGTTAAGAACGAACGAGGATTCAAGCAAGCATATTGCGCATTGTCTAGTAAAATATACATAACTCTTTGTTCAGAACTCCGTTTAGGCTCCACAATATATTGTTGGAAAGCTAATATAATTGGATACAACTTTCATGTTTAACGTTTTTTTAAATTCTCAACAGAATAGGATCACGTGCATATGGGGAAGAATAGTGTGAAAAGTGTGCGACCAAGTGCGCGGGCACACTTCCAGGTACGGCCGTGCACGTCCAACTCTGAAATAGTGTCCTATTTCGCGTAGGAGAAGGTATACTTGTTTGGGACCGACCCTACTTGGTATATATATACATGGGAAATCGATCTTTTAAGGACTTTTGACATAATTTAGACCTAAGGAAGCTAAGGAGAAGAGGGAGAAGCAAGAGCACAAGGATTTCACCGTTCATCCTCACTCAAGACAAGGGTTTGGATGTTTTATGCTTTATTTTTACTTAAACTTAATTGTGATGAATTTCTCCATATCCATGGAGTAATTGTTCTTTGGGGGATTGATGGATTTGGTATTTTGAGAATTGTTTGTGGATATTAACTCTAGTTTTATGTATTGAATCATTTTGGGTGTTTTAATTATTGCACATATATTCACTCGTTTATGTAATCGGAAGAGGCAAACTTGTGATGTTTTGCATTATCTTGTTAGTTGAATTCATTCATTCTTATTAGTAATTGGAAGAGGCTAATTGAGATTAATGTTTAGACCTAGTTAGGAGGATAATTGAAAGAGGTTCTTCTAAGGACCAATTCACTACGAACTCGTGCATATCTTCACCGAGTTTAACTTAGTTCATATTGTGAGCTTGAGGCTTAATTGAGAGAGGAGTTTCTCCTTAACATTCGAACTAATAATAGAGTGAATTCGAGAGACTCACTTGAACCTTAGAAGTGAATCAACTAGAGTTAATTCCCAAACAAGTATCTTACACCTATCCAATCAACCCATATTTTCTCTCATTGATATCTTCTTTGCTTACTATTGTTGCGATTGTCATTAGCTAATAATTTAGACTTTTAGTTAATTTTAGTTTTAATTCACACAACCTAAATTATTGAATATGTTATATAGCAATTAAACTAGAAGCTACGAAAATACTGTTTAAGTCCAATCCCTGTGGATACGATAATTTTCTACATTATATTCGACTAGCGAGCCTAAATTTATACGTTGGTTTTGCGCTCGTCACCATCTGAGCCTTCCCGCATCTTGTCATCAATAGGAGCCACGCCTACCTTCTCCCGAATATCTTCATTCCTAATCTTATCCATCCTAGTATGCCCGCACATCCACCTCAACATCCTCATTTATGCTACTTTAATCTTCTGGATATGTGAGTTTTAACTGGCCAACACTCAGCCCCATACAACATGACCGATCTAACCATTGCTCTATAAAACTTACCTTTGAGTAACAGTGTCACTTTCTTGTCACACAAGAATCCATATGCTAACCTCCATTTCATCGACCCCACCCCTATATGGTGCGTGACATCTTCGTCGATCTCTCAATCCCCCTGGATAACCGACCTAAGGTACTTGAAACTGCCTCTATTGGAAATGACCTGCGATCTAAGCCTCACGTCCATGCCCGCTTCCCTCGGCTCGACACTGAACTTGCATTCAAGATATTTCGTCTTCATCCTGCTCAACTTGAAACCCTTAGACTCAAGGGCATGTCTCCAAGCCTCCAACCTCTCATTTAAGCCACTCCGCGTCTCGTCAATCAGAACAATGTCATCAACGAATAACATACACCATGGCACCTCTCCTTGAATATAGTGTATTAGTGCGTCCATCACTAGGGCAAATAAGAATGGGCTGAGCGCAAATCCTTGGTGTAACCCCATAACAACCAGAAAATGCTTAGAGTCACCTCACACTGTCCTAACCCGAGTCTTAGCTCCATCGTACATGTCTTTAACCGCCCTAATGTAAGCAACCCACACACCTTTAGCCTCTAGGCATCTCCACATAACCTTTGTAGGAACCTTGTATATCAAAAGTAATTAAGTGAAAACTTCTCTACTAAATGTAAATAAATTTAAAATATTGGATGACTAGGTAAAAATCTCTTTTTCTTAACCACCCACACCGTAATTAACATGTAAGGTCCATCCTGCACTACATCAAAACAATATGGGGCATTCACGCTCCAAAATAAAGAAGAGGGACATTTATGATATTAATCATATTTAATCAAAACCCTAGCTATATAAGCAAAGGCACACACTCAGCTCGTTGCGCCGCCACCACTACTAGGAGATTTTTCAAGCTTCAGTAGCAGCTCAGCCGTCTCATCAGCAAATCAACCGAGCTATGGTAAATTCTCTTAATTTTTTATCTTATTAATGTGTAACTCGCCGAATTAAACTCGTACTATGTTAATTAATATGAAAAATGAAGTTTTATCTTATGTAATTACGTTTACTACTTGTTTATGTACTTGCAGTGTTATAATTCTTCAGCTAGATTTGTATGCCAGAATTTAGATTTTTGTTAAAATGTTTTAGCAGAAGTAAATGTTTGTTGATCTTAAAATTGTTTGATGAACTGATTTAAAATTGTTTTTTTTTTTGAAGTAAGTATACATGTATTAGATAAATAAAAGCGCCTAAATTATAAAAGTGGCACTCCAATATAGTATTTGGTAGCTAGTTCAAGTTGCAAAGGTTGAGCGACTTGTGACTTAGGTCACCTGTTCGAGCACGTATGAACTAAACCTGGGATTTAAGTGGAGAAGGGTAAAGGAGCAGGTCGATTATTCTGACTGTCTAGGGTTGACTCCAGACAAATTTCTCAACAACAACAACAACATACCCAATATATTCCTAAAAGTTGGGTCTGAGGGTATTGTACGCATACCTTACCCCTAACCTGTGCATGTAGAGAGACTGTTTCTGATGGACCCTCGGCACATGTTTCTCGGTCATCAAAAAAACCAAAAGTTTGCTACTGAGAATCTTCTGAAGAACTGCCCGGCGTTTTCATCTTTTTCCTTTTTTGGACTGATTGTACAAAGTCTATTATTAGGAGTTTAGGACCAATAGGAGTCCTATTGGTTTTTTTTTCTCCACAAAAAGGCCTCAGACAGGGAGACCCTCTCTCCCCTTTCCTTTTTATATTGGCTATGGAAGGCCTAACTAAAATGCTTGAAAAAGCAAAGCAGCTGCAGTGTATACAAGGTTTTCAAGTGGGAAGGACCTTAGAAAACTCAGTGATAGTCTCATATCTATTGTTTGCAGTTAATACCTTAATATTCTGTGGGTCAGAGAGGTCACAGGTTCTCAACCTCAACCTCACTCTCACTTTGCTCATCTTTGAAATTTTATCTGGCCTGCACTTTAACATGGTGAAAAATGTCATATATCCGGTTAATGAGGTCTCCAATCTAGCTGAGCTGGCTGAGATTCTTGGCTGCAAGACAGGCACTTTCCCTACAACCTACCTAGGCCTTCCATTGGGAGCTAAACACAAGACAGTTGGCATATGGAATGGAGTAATAGAAAAATTTGAGAGAAGGCTCTCTTCCTGGCAGATGCAGTACCTATGCATGGGTGGCAGGCTCACATTAATAAACACTGTTCTTGATAGCATCCCAACATACTACATGTCATTATTCCCTATACCATGCTTAGTTTTAAAGCAATTGGATAGACTCAGAAGGAGACTCTAATGGGAAGGGAATAGCCTAACCCATAAAATTTCTTTGGTTAAGTGGTCGAAGGTCACTCAACCAAAGTCACAAGGAGATTTGTGCATCAGGGACCTAAAAGCTCACAACAAATGAATGCTCTGGAAATGATTATGGAGGTAGGGTCAGCTGGAGAATGGGTTTTAGAAAGATGTCATTGGTGCCAAATACAGAGTACAAAGCCATTGGTGTACCAAAAATAGCTCAGCCCCCATGGGGTTGGCCTATGGAAAAATATTAGCAGAAACTGGAATGAGTTCTTTGAGAATGTAACTTTTAAAGTTTGCAACGGAATGCATGTGAAATTCTGGAAGGATAGGTGGATTGGAAGCTCAACTTTGAAGGACTCATTTCCTGGGCTGTTTCAGATAGCCTGCAATCAGAACTCCACCATAGCTCAGAATAGGGAAGGAAGCACATGGAATCCTTTATTTAGAAGGAACCTACACGATTGGGAAATCAATGATCTACTGGGACTCTTTGAAGCTTTAGAAGGCTACAACATTGAAGAACAACAACCAGACAATCATTTGGGGAAGCTTCAAAGAAGGCAAATACACAGTCAAAGCTAGTTACAATCTCATTTGCTCTCAAAATGGATGTTACAGAATTGGCCTTGGAAGCACATATGGAAGACTAGACTGCCTACTAAGGTAATATGTTTCACATGGACAACATTGAAAGGGGCATGTCTCACTCAGGATAATCTAATCAGGAGAAACATTATACTAGTTAACAGATGCTACATGTGTCTCCATAACGCAGAGAGCATAAACCACCTATTCCTTCACTGTCCAGTTGCAGCTGACTTATGGAATTTCTTTTATTCCACCTTTGTATTATCCTGGGTCACCCCTCGATCAGTCAAGGAAGCCTACGATAGCTGGTTTTTTTGGAAAGTTGATAAGGCCATCAAAATGATATGGAAAATGATCCCAGCAACTATTTTTTGGTGTATCTGGACAGAGAGAAATCACAGATGTTTTGATGGTGTCTCAACTCCAGCATGCTTCCTGAAGGCTAGATGTTTAGTTAGTCTTTTTAGCTGGAATTTCATTACCCCTGTAGCTAGCACTGATTACTTTTTGGACTTTGTTGGCTCTCTGATCCTAGCTTAGTTTTTTTTGTATTAATAGAGCTAACAGTCACCTCTCTTTGTAACCTTTTGTTTCCTTATGCATCTTCGTGATGCCTTCTTAATGATAACACCTTCATGAAAAAATGGAGTTTAGGACTAAAGTTTGTATCATGGCTATAATAATCATCATGGTCTTATACCATTTACTCATTATTTTTGAATGGAAATAAAAGTAGAGTAACATACTATATTTGGAAATTTTGGGTATTTGCAGTCAGTACCAGTTAATCCCAAGCCTTATTTGAACAATTTGACTGGAAAGCCTGTGATGGTAAAGCTTAAATGGGGAATGGAGTACAAAGGTACTTTGCTTGCACTCGCTGATTTTACCTTATGCTCTTCAATAAGGTTTTTGAGAATGACATGTGGGCAAACGTTGTTTGACTAAGCTCCTTTTCTTTGTTGTTTCTCTTTCAAGGGTATTTAGTCTCGGTGGATTCATACATGAACTTGCAGGTAATGCTTTTAATTTGAGTTTCTGTCCTTTTTCATTTCACATTGTCTAAAAGATCATTATTTAGTGGATCTATGTTCATCTATATCCTCGTGATATTCTTAACTCTTCATTATGAAGTGTCCATTGCTATCTGTCAGGGCATGAGTTGCTGTCTAGACCACCGTATTTACAATTACTGTATTAAGAATTTCCTTATCAAACAGGCTGAAAAGAATTTATTTGAATATCAAACTTTAGGCGAGTTCTTGTTAACTTTGCAATAGTTGGGACATTTCCTTTTTCCTTTTTTCTGTTTTTGGATGGGGGTGAGGAGGAACTGTTTCATTAAATACCGAATTGTGTTCACGAAAAAAAGCAGTAGCATTTTGGTTTTTGCAATAATATAGATTGATCGGAGATTAAGCAGAAGACAAGGAAAAATACAGTACTAACAACGGAATAGGTGTCAAAACTAAGAGAATCAAAGCTCGTGAACTTTTACATGTTTCAAGTCCCTTCCACTGTATGTTCCTTATACTGTAGCTATCTGAGAGGTCTGAGCTTCACATTGAGTAAGGCAGTTGTTTCATCTTGAAAACCTCCGTTCTTTCTTTCCGTACAAACCTAAAGATGCAATAAGGATGCCGTCCAATCCAAGTTATGCATTTGAATTTGCGAGCTTATGGTGCCTTTCCCATATATTAAGAAAGTATAAACTGCTTAAGGATGACCCATCAATTTTGCAGCAATGCAAAGACCTTTCTCAAATGTCGGCATTGTAATGAAGTAGGAGATGAATAGCTAATTTATTCGTCTGCAGTACGTTAAAGTAAAACATATCTTTGAAGGCTAATTCGGATAAGTATAGCTTAATCTATCCCTGACTACATAAAAAACATAAAAAACCAGAGTCTGGGAGGAGAACTTGCTTTACAAATGCGTTTACAACTAAAATCAGAAAATTAACGAGCACAAAACAACAAAATTTACAGTAAAAGCATTTTATATTCATTGTCCGAAGAAGTTATCGCAAGCTCCTGGTAACCTGCTTGTTCTAGTGATGTGTGCATATGTTCGTGTTTTTCTTGAGAGATGTTCTCAAATCATGTTATTCTTTTTTGCAGCTTGCGAATGCAGAAGAGTACATTGATGGACAATGCACTGGTTCTCTCGGAGAGATCCTGATTAGGTACCTTCGTGGCTTCGTCTTTTGATCTTGATATGTGGACCGAATTTGAAATTCATGCCAACATCTGAGCATAATAATCATACTGTCATGGTTATCTGTTCATGGTACAGAAATATCTGTATGATAGTTGTCTGACACATCACTCGATGATAATGATCTGTTTATATCTTATAAAAGCTTATTAATTTGTTTGTAATCCATTGTCTCATGGCAAATCACCAATTCACTTTTGGCAGTCTTTTCATATAGTTATATAACTTTATTTGTAAAAGCATTTGCGAGTGGAACTCCTGCTCCCTGAGGAAAATGCGACTTCTCTTTCTTAACCTTGTTTTACGTTTGCAGATGTAATAATGTCCTCTATCTTCGTGGTGTACCTGAGGACGAAGAATTGGAAGATGCTGACCGCGACTAGAAACTGTGTTGTATTAGCAGTGGCATCGTTCTTCCAGTGCAATGCGATATCTGGTTCATTGATCGTGATGTAACAACATAATCATCTCCTTGTATGTATTATCGATTATGTGATAAACTTTCCTAGATTGCTATCTAATGTATGCTGATGGATAGTTGAGGGAAGAGGTTGGTGACCTTAATGATGATTTACTGGAGCAAAATGAACCAGATACATAATTTGACAGCCATATGATCTTCAGATTATTTTTGTATGTTGGTTTATGTTCAGCGAGAATAGAACAAATTGATTGGGAGGTATGGCAATTATTCACTTTCTTTTTTTGGTAATTAAACAATTTTCATCACAGACTGGCCAACACAGCTAGGAACCTCCGAATTCAAATTCGGGCAAACGCCTAAGTCCTAACTTACTATACGAATCTATTGGAACTATCAAAACATGAACATCTCTTAACACAACGATGTCTTTCTTCATCCTTCTCCACCAGTAATGTTGTTTCAAATCACATTCCATTTTCGTAGCACCTGGATGAATAGAATACCGCGGACTGTGAGCCTCCTCAAGAATCAACTCTCTCACGCCACCGTAATCAGAAATAACGATTTCTTCCTTACCTCACTTAAGCAATAGTTTAGTTACTCAGCACAACCCTTAGCTCCTCAGCAGATGTCTTAGAATCAGCATTTGTGAAATGTGATCCAACTTTTGGTAGATGTTCTCACATTACAATTGTATGCAATTTACTTTGCTAGTCTCAATTCTTCTCAGTTCTTTCTTAAGTAATCTATGATTTCTTTCATTCCATAAAGCATAAATCTTTGGGGGTCGTTTGGTTGGGAAACAAGTTATCCCATAATTAATTATCTTGGGATTAGTTGTTTCGGACTTGTTATTCCACTTTCCATAGGAATAAAAATAACACTACAATCCCGAGATAGCTAATACTGAGATTATTTATACTGCGATTTTATCCTAACTAACATGGGATAAATTCATCTTAAATTTAATTCTGTGATTAATTAACCCTTATCACTCATATCAAACGATCCCTTGATTCGTTTTTACTACGTAGAAACGAATCAAAATCATAGAATCAGGAAATATTATGACCTTGATTAAATTGCATGATATATGAGATATTCAATTTCAGCAATAATCTCACCAAATTAAGGTCAATATCATCCTTTCCAAATAGAGAATATTTGATATATATTGCCTAAAGAAATTCAACTCACCTTATCAAACTCTCTAATCTTCCCCATTACATTTTGAGATACAGTTACCTAATCAAATGGACTCATCTCTCAAACTATAAATTCCACTCTTTGTTATCACAATTCATATCATCAATTTCTCTAAGTCACTAACGCCATGACGAAGAAAACTTTCTTTTCAACTCTGATTTTCTTCTCCTTTTGCATTTTTTTATTGTTCGGCTATTCTTTCGCAGAAACTAAAGATGAAAGCACAGGTACCAAGAAACCTCATGTAATAAAAAGCACAACTGTTTATTGGCCGCAACGCATTTTTCCATTCGCGCCACCGCCGTTAGTACCTAATAGTGGTATTCATCCTCCAAAATTTCCACTTCCATGGCCATTTGCTTTTCCACCATCGCCTGGTTTTAAATTTCCACCAATTCCTCCATTTGCTTTTCCACCATCGCCTGATTTAAAGTTTCCACCAATTCCTCCATTTGCATTTCCACCATTGCCTGAATTTAAATTTCCTCCAATATTCCCTGGAACTCCTCCTAATGATGGTGCCAAAGGGGATGGTAACAATAAGAAGAATTGAGTTGTATTAGAATTGGTTGTAATTATTGAGATTAATAAGAAAGAAGTTTAATGTTTAGCTTTAACTTTTGTTGGTGCAATTAGTTCTTCAAATTAATAATTTAAACTATATTATCTCTATCGGGAGAATTGGTTTTGTAGTCCTTTACTAATTTGTTAATAGTTTTAAGTTTTTTTTTTTTACAAGAAATCTTCGATTTTACTTATAAGAGATATGAAAATAACATAGTAACACACAAGATATCTGAAAGAAGATTATATTCTTCTCTTGAAATTGTAAATTGCCGCAAGAGACCATGTTATTGCACTTTATGTATTTCATTTCAAATTTTCGCAACAGATACACTTCAAGAAATGAGACTTGTCGACAAAGAAAATGGAAAATTTTGCCACAAAAAAAAAGGACAAAAAATTTCTCATCCCCCCTCCCCAGGTGGCCATGGATTTCTAGGCATTTGGTTTCATATATCAAATGCCTAAAAACATATATCAAGCTCCGAGTATAAAGTCGCCTTTATTAGGGAACGCTTTATTCTTAATGTGAGACTTTTCATTGTGCATCAGATTTAGTCGTGCCCCAATACGGATGCCGGGCATCACACGGGAAACAAAATAAGTACGAGCGATTTGCAACCATACCCTACATAGCAGCCACCTTTTAACATATACCCTATTTTTAAAAATTATTGATTTGGTAGCCAACTGACAAAAAATCTGCACTAATATGACCATCTACCCCTGACAAAACATATAAAAACACATTACGATTTGAACGAACAAAATACTTCACCGATCCTCCTCCATCACTCCGTCTATTCTCAGATCTCCTCTCCCAAACCAGAAATTTGAACCAGACTCAAAATAAAAAATTCAAATTGTAAGTTTTCAAATCTGATTGATCTTCATGATACCTGAGATTTTCAATGACGAAGTTTTGGACTGCATAACATGCTGAAGTTTTCCTTTAATTAAGGTTTTTTTCTAAAATATGCTTAACTATAATAAGTTTTTGCTGAATGTGCTTTTATTTGCTAAACTTCACCACTAATAATATGCTTAAGTTATGTCCTGCTTTCTATAGTTTTGATGAGTTTTTCCAAAGACTTCAACATATATGCTGAAGTTGTTTAGTTGATTTTCTAAGCGCTTCAGCATAACTGCTGAAGTTTTCCTCTAATTAAGGTTTTTTAATAAGTTTTTGCTAAAGTTTTTGGTTTATTTGCTAAACAAGGTAATTTTTTTGCTTTATTTGCTAAACAAGCTGAAATTCTTGTTTTTTTGGCTAAACTTTAGCACTAATAATATGCTTAAGTTATGTATTGCGTTCTATAGTTTTTTGATGAGTTTTTTCAAAAACATCAGCATAACTGCTGAAGTTTTTCTTTAACTAAGGTATTTTTTGACTTCATAGAAAAATAATATTAAAAAAAGCGCAGAAAAACATTCAAAGAAAAACTTAAGCATCTTGTGCTGAAGGTTTTTAGTTCATTTGCTAATACTTCAGCTCTTCAGATGCTTAAGTTTTCTCCTGGATACAATAGTTTTGTCATGACCTTTTCCAAAAACCTCAGCACAATATGCTGAAGTTTTTTAGTTTATTTTCTAATTTCAGTGCTGAAGTTTTTTTCCTGTGCTACGTAATTTTCTCCTACATGCTCAAGTTAAATATAGTTTGTGCTTAACTTTTGTCCTACATTAATCAGCTTTTTCATGAGCTTTGTTCTTCAGTAAATTTGCTCAAACTTCAGTTTTTTTTCATAATTAAATTCTTATCCTAATACTTGACACTAAACATGCTTCTCTAGGATGAGTTCAGTTTGCGTTGTACTTAATTTCAATGGGAGGTGGACTACTGACTTCAAATACTTGGATCATGATACAAAGCTTGTTCTTATTAATAATAAACAAGTATCATTCAATTCTTTTCCGAAAAAAATTAGTGAAGTTTCAAATATTGATTCATGCATATATTCCGTAAAGATATGGTTTGATATCAAACTAAATACAAGCAAAGATATGCTTGTAACTTCAGATGAAGAACTCAGTACTTGTATACATTTGCTCACAACTGATTCAGCCTACAAGAATTGTCATTTTGTCATAAAAAAGACAACGTATTTCTCACGATATAGGTGGTTCGAATCTGAAACATTCAACCAATCTCTTGACAGAATAGCAACTTCAGCACAATTTGGTGATTATCAACATGATCTAGGGCAACCAATAGTGGTAGTAGATAACGAGCAACAAATTTCTAACATTACATATGCTTCAGAATATAGAATGTTATAACAATCACCCCCTCCTCCAATAAATTTATACCAATTTGTAAATGAGCAAGAAGAAGAAGGGCAACTAATAATGCAAATTGACAACCAACCCACAATCCAATAAAATTTTTTGCTACCTTCTGCAATGATAAGCAACAACAAAGATGAAGAAAATATGGAATTAATACGGGTAACATCAGATACAATTGATGAAATTGCTGAAACTTCTAGTGCCTCTAAGAAATCAAGAAAAAGTGTG
The DNA here is from genome assembly GCA_005239525.1 of Nicotiana knightiana. Taxonomy (NCBI): domain Eukaryota; kingdom Viridiplantae; phylum Streptophyta; class Magnoliopsida; order Solanales; family Solanaceae; genus Nicotiana; species Nicotiana knightiana. Next base: position 24,664 of record ML404296.1, on the reverse strand, counting down.
AGGGGAAAGCTGAAAGAATCTCCACCATGTAAAATACTTAGGCATGATGCATTGCCTGAGGAAGTAAGAGTATGATCAATTTTCTAGACCAAGGAAAATATGACTAAGTTTTTCTACAGCTTGGAGATAAACCAAAAGGTTGAATTCACAGTTGTTAGATCATGTTCAAAGAGATATGAGCTGAAATGCATTGAGGAGCAATGTGGTTAGATTGTGCGTGCTCTCAGAATAATTTTTTTTACACTTTTCAGGGTAATAAAATATCATAACAACCGTGAATGATGATGCAAGAAAATCAGATCAGAAGCAAGCTACATCAAATTTTATAAGTGAACAAATTTTAGAACATCACAAGGCATGGCGTGCTATTCAAAAAGCTATTGCTTGCATAAGGGGAACACCGGAAGAGAACTACCAGATTCTTCCTTCATACCTACACATGATGGTGCATAGAAACCTAGGAACGTACACAAGCATAAAAAGAGATGAGCAGAATCGGTAAGCAAAACAAATACCAACCATCATCCTGAAGTTAAACTTCACACCTTATGATTTGTTTTTTGTGTTTCATTGTACAAGTTTTGTTACATGTTCTTTGCTCCTGCAACATCAATAGCTGGTTGGTCCTACTGTAGACCTGTTATTGCAGTAGATGCAACATTTTTAAAGTCAAAATATCGTGGCGTTCTATTTTTTGCTGTATCAAAGGATGCAAACAATCAAATATTTTCTCTATCTTTTGGTGTAGCAGAATCGGAAAACAATGAGGCATACATTTGGTTCTTCGGAGAAATGAGAAAAGCAATTCAAGTCCGACATGGACTGGTTTTCTTGTCAGATAGAAACCAGTTGATTGCAAATGAGATTACAAAGGTTTATCCTGAAGCTCACCATGGTATCTGCCTCTATCACTTTGAGAAAAATTTAAAGCAAAGACATGCAAAAACTATAGTAATAAATTTTTTTCAAAGCCCTGCAAGGTCATACAAACGTGAAGATTTTAATAAGTTAATGTCCCAACTCAAAAGTGTTAATAAGAAAATATACAATTACATAATGGAAGAGCCTCCAGAAAGATGGGCTCGACCGTGGTTCCCACGACGACGTTATGATATGCTGACAATAAACATTGTAGAATCAATGAATCCGTGTTACTAAAAGCGAGAGAAATGCCTATTTTAAGAATGTTAGATTACATCCAAGAAAAGTTGGGAGAGTGGTTTTACGAACGGAGGAAAAAAGCAAATGAAACTTTTTACAAAGTATCAATATGGGCAGAAGAAGAGATGACTAAGAAGATGGACTTGGCTTGCAAAATGATTGTGAGTATATTTATTAACTTCAGGATTTACTTTCAGCATGTTTTCTCTATAGCATAATCACTTCTGCTTTTTATATTTGGTATAGTGATTTATTGCTTACATATAAAAAACTTCATACTAGATGAAGTTTTGTCCCTAGATTCTATAATTTTGTCGTCATGAGCTTTCTGTAAAAACTTCAGCACCCATCATGCTGAAGTTATGAGCTTTATGAAAAACTTTAGCACAAGATACTGAAGTTAATTCACTCACTTGTAATGTGCTGAAGTTTTGTCCTGGATTCTATAATTTTGTAGTCATGATCTTTTTGAAAAACTTCAGCATAATTACTTCTGTTTTTTATATCTGATGCAGTGATTTACTGCTTACATATAAAAAAATTCTTACTTTTTCTTTTTGAATCAATAATACACTAATATAGTTTATCTTATTCTTTTATTCCTTCTTAGGTGTTCAACCTTGATTCAATGTTGTTTAGAATAAATAGTGAAGGAATCGAATTTATTGTGGACTTAAAAAGGAGAACTTGTGAATGCTTGGAATTCCAACTTGATGAATTTCCCTGTCCACATGCAATTACTGCTATTAGTAAGAGATATTTGCAAAAATCTGATTACTGCTCAAATTGGTATTCAAAGGAAACATGGTTCAAAACATATGAAGGACATGTGAAAACTGTGGGAGATCAAAAATCATGGGATATTCAACCAAATGTAGAATCTGAGATCACAAAACCTCTCGATGTGGAGATTTTACAAGGAAGAAGACAAAAGAATAGGCATATCCCAGCGACTGAATCAGTACCATGGAAGTCTACCAAATACAGTCGATGTAAACAAATTGGGCATAATAGAACAACTTGCTTATCTTCTTCAGCACCTCATCCATATTCGAAGAAACACGCTGAAAAATACTCCAACGTTCAATAATTCTTGGCAGAATTTAGACTTTCATTTCTGTATGATAGATTTCAAATGTGATTATTTTCGTACAAATAAAAAAAGACTCTTGCACTCTTTTTTATAAGTTGCTGAATTACAAACCACTTTTGCATAAGGTTACACATTGGTAAGTTATTTGTCACGACCCAATTTCGGAGTCGTGATGACGCCTATCGTGGAACCAGGCAAGCCTCCCTTTTTAACAAAGCTAAATTCAAATCCTAGTAAAGATACAATTTTTAAACGAATTTATTAATAAAACTAAGAATCTGAAGTTAAAATAATATTTGAAGAACTGAATTTAAAACCTCCAACCCCGGATCCTGTGTCACTCAGTCATGAGTTACTATAACATAAAGTAAAGAAAAGGGAAAATGGACAACATTGTCTCAAAATAAATGCAATAGGTGGAATAAAGAAAGAGAAGACGAGGTCACGATCGCCAGCTTCTACCTCGACAACTCCAATAGAAACGCTGACCGCTGCTCAATATCCACTACCGGGTCCCTGTGTACCTGGATCTGCACACAAGGTGCAGGGAGTAACGTGAGTACACCAACTCAGAAGTAACGAACCCAAACTATGGGCTGAGAAGTAGTGACAACAAAACCTCAAAATTTCCACAACAAATAATATACAGAATTTAGACATGCTAAAAGTTTATCAGGATGAGAAAATATGCCAAGTATGCCAGTATACTCTACATGCCATCATAAAATATATGTATGAAACCAATGTGGATATTCACATAGTGATCAGAGCTCTCCCACAGAAGTCCACTCAGTACTATATATGGCTCTCAGGCCCAGGGAAGTTCCATCCCGGAATATGCATAAACACCGGTGATCGTGGTTACTATGTACTGAGAAAAAAGTCCAGTCCAGCCCCCACGGAGAAGATCAATCTCCGGAGTACAACACTCGGACAATTTCCATATCAAGGGAAGATCCATCCCTCTCATAACATCATATTCGGACAAGATCCATGCCCAGGGAATATCTATCCCTCAATATCACTTCAGACAAGATCCATGCCCAGGGAAGATCCATCCCTCCATATCACTGCGCTCACTAGGGGTGTAAAGACTCTGGAGGGGCCCTAGTGGCCCAAGCGCCATATCAAGCCAACGAAGGCATGATTTAAATATCACTGCAGTGTGCAGTCCATTCTCATAACTGTCTCAATAACAGGCTCTCGACCTCACTCAGTCATTACTCTTCAGTCTCATGCACATGGATCACAAATGTCTCCATCAACCCGAAACAATGATAAATATGCATGTAATTAACAATACTGAGACTGAGATATGAAATGATATACTATAACAAGACTGAGTATATGACATCAAATAATCACAACATGAGACAACAATATACGACTACTCGGGTCTCAGCATTTCCGGCGTGAAGCCTAACATTTATACTTAACATGATTTCTAACATGTTCACAATTACAACATTAATAGATGCACAAATATCATCATGGAATAATCACTAAGCGGGGCCATGGGATAAGACAGGCCACAAATACCCGGTGCACACCCTCACGCCCGTCACTTGGCATGTGCGTCACCTCAACAATAGTCATAAATCATTTAGCTCGGGGTTTCGAACCCTCAGAACTAAGTTTGGAAATGTTACTTACCTCAAAACCGGCTATAATACTATTTCGCAGTACCTTTGCCTCTAAATCCACCTCTGAGTGCTCCAAATCTACCAATTTCATATTTTTATCGTGAAATTATACTTAAGGAGTGAATTCCAATAGAAAAATATCAAGTTAGCTCAAAAACCCGAAATTGGTCAAAACCCGACCCCCGAGCCCACATCCCGAAACTCAGAAATTTTTATACAAATGTGTTCTTCATCCTCTCACGAGTTCGTACATATAAATAACACCAAAATCGGAGTTCGTTTGACCCCTCAAATAGATCCTTAAAGGTCTCATAATCTCAATCCCAAAAATCCAATTTTTCTACTGATTTTCTGTGAATTTACACTGGTTTTATGTTCTATAATCACCCATGATCGAGTTTTAATAATCAAAACACTTACCTCTATGAATAACAAGGATTTCCCTCTTCAAAATTCGTCCCCAAAGCTCTTTTCCATACAACAATGGTGTAAAATAAGGTTTAAGTCGCGGAGGGGTTTATTTAAATATGCCCAGTGATTTCTTCACTGCGATCGCGGGCTCCCTGTCGCGATCGCGGAGCACCACTCTTCAAACCCACGCGATCGCATCTCCCCTCACACGATCACGAAGACCAATTGACCTCGCCCCCACGCGCCTGCCTTATCCGTACGCGATCGCAATCCCGCCACGCGATCGCAATGCCTGCCTTGCTCGACCTCTACGATCGCGAGCCCACTTATGCGATCGCAGATGTAAATCCTACCCCCTATCGAAATGCTTTATGCGATCGTGACTCCCTTCACGCGATCACAGAGAGTAAAAATCTGTTGCACTGACACCAGAAAAACCAGCAATTGCTCTAAGTCCAAAAATGCCCGTTAACCACCCGAAATCACTCCCGAGCCCCTCGGGACCCCAACCAAAGTTACCAACATATCCCATACATCATTCAAACTTATTTTCACTCTCAAAACACCAAAACAAACATCAAAACACCAAATTTACATCAGATTCAAGCCTAAGAACTTTGAAATTTCTAAAATCCACCAATGATGCTAAAACTATCCAAAACAACTCCGATCGACCTGAAATTTTTCAGACGTATCCAAAATGACATTACGAGCCTGTTCCAACTTCCGGAATTCCATTCCGACCCTGATAGCCTATTTTCCACTACCGACCAGAAATCACCAAAAACTAACTTTCGCCAATTCAAGCCTAATTCTACAACGGACATCACAAAAATATTCCGAGCACACTCCTAAGTCCCAAATCACCTAACAAAGCTATCCGAGCCATATAATCCGCATTCCTAGATCGTTTCCCAATAAGTCAACTCTCAGTTGACTCTTCCAACTTTAAGGCTATTTTTAAAGAATAATCGACTAAAATCTCACTACAACCATTCCGATTTCAAGCCTACCAACTCTAATACATCAATAACAGTATAAAAAACCTATGACAAGTCAAGAATAATAATTATAATGCAAGTTCTACGTAATGACGGACCGAGTCGTTGCATTCTCCCCCACTTAAACATACGTTCGTCCTCGAACGTGCCTAGAGTTGTTCCAAACACCACCAAAATTGATGTATAACCTACCATGCACATATTCGTAGGTGATCCCACATCACCCTACCCCATCTAGGTCTGATAACACAACATAACTGAAATTTCATTATCAAATCCTGACCCATAAACCTTAGAACTACATTTTCAATTCTGAATCAATTTACAAGATCAAAATCCCACAACTATAAACTGAATAATTCTGAGCACACTGTAACAAGTCATATCCGTAACCTAAGATGAAATACCATGATCCACTACATGAATCAAGCACTCGTGGAGATAACTCCTAATCATAATAATTTCTTATAACAACCCAATACCGGTAAATAACCTCTTATCAAGAAATGCCTCGCTCTTACACTTTCATATACTGCCGATGATGACAGAAACACGTAGAAACTAACAACCATTCATCCGATCAGTCAGACATGAAGCTCCCCCTTCCCAAACAGGAATTATAGCAAATTTCTAAGCCGACTCCCGATATTTATCCTTCCAACTATGATGTAGACAATTCTGACAATATTCATTCTAGGTCCAATGACCTCTTCTGACATGACACATCAATACAATTCGAAGCCATAACTTGTTCAACTCGTGCACTCAATAACAACATCCCAACGTAATCAAATTATATAAAAGACTCACACGAGAGGACTATCCTGTCATTAACAATTACCCTCACAACATCATGCTAAAATCCTGGCACACATCGTAAAAATCAAAATACATGAATTCAATACCAAAGGTCATACCCCTACATAATTCCGCTACACTGAGTGATCCCATCGAAACGATAGTCCACATGAAATACTTTAAGCCACCCGTAAATATCATTTACTTAGTCATTTGAAACTGCCAATGTCGCCTAAGAATTTTGACCTTCCTTCCAGAACTAAACCGTGAATTCACACATGCAGATCTCGACTCTACATAACGTACCGCATACACCAATACCCAAGAGCATTGCTAGGAAACACATGTAGAAAACTCATTCCCTCATAAGCACCCAAATAACTAACCGTATCCCTTACCATGCCGATACGACCCACTATAAAGCGGTCCTAGTTATCCAAGTTCCTTCTGACTTACCCTTGAATTGAAAATTCTGCTTGTCATAATACTGCAATTCTCAACCTAGATTCACCACACGAGACCCAAGCATAAGACCATACAGTCTAAAGCTCATAAGCCGCTGAATACTCTCCCAAATATCCCCAAACTAAAACCAATATAGCACCTAATCGGGCAAATAGCAGACTCCCCCACTTGGCTCAAAGCCATAGATCAAAACAACAATAACTCACAATGCCCATACGCTATCACTGCCACAACACCGCAGTGGGATTCAACTAAATCCTTCATAAGTTCATACATAACTCAAACCATTAAACATCCCATTCATGGAAGTCACAACCATCGGTGCACGACCGATACCGAGCGCTCACGTGCGCGTTTGAATGCATGAAAGGAGTTCAAAGAATTATGCTTCAGGTTGAATCAATGGATTCGCACGACAAGAGTTCGAGAATGTGACATTTTTCCTAAAGGTTTTGCAGCCTCTCGAAGATAAGTACAGACATCTCAGTACCGATCTGTAAGACTCTACTAAACCTGCTCATGACAGGTGAGACCTATTTAACCTAGCGCTCTGATACCATCTTGTCACGACCCAATTTCGGAGTCGTGATGGCGCCTGTCGTGGAACAAGGCAAGCCTCCCTTTTTAACTAAGCTAAATTCAAATTCTAGTAAAGATACGATTTTTAAATGAATTTATTAATAAAACTAAGAATCTGAAGTTAAAATAATATTTGAAGAACTAAATTTAAAACCTCCAACCCGGATCCTGTGTCACTCAGTCATGAGCTACTATAACATAAAGTAAAGAAAAGGGGAAATGGACAACATTATCTCAAAATAAATACAATAGGTGGAATAAAGAAAGAGAAGACGAGGTCGCGATCGCCAGCTACTACCTCGATAACTCCAATAGAAACGCTGACCGCTGCTCAATATCCACTACCGGGTCCCGGTGTACCTAGATTTTCACACAAGGTGCAGGGGGTAACGTGAGTACACCAACTCAGAAGTAACGAACCCAAACAATGGGCTGAGAACTAGTGACAGACGAAACCTCAAAATTTCCACAACAAATAATATACATAATTTAGACATGCTAACAGTTTATCAGGATGAGAAAATATGCCAAGTAGGCTAGCATAATCTACATGCCATCATAAAATATATATGTGAAACCTGTGTGGATATGCACATAGTGCTCACAGCTCTCCCACAGAAGTCCACTCAGTAGCATATATGGCTCTCAGGCCCAGGGAAGTTCCATCCCGGAATATGCATAAACAGCGGTGACCGTGGTCACTATGTACTGAGGAAAAAGGCCAGTCCAGCCCCCACGGAGAAGATCCATCTCCGGAATACAACACTCGAACAATTTCCATATCCATGGAAGATCCATCCCTCTCATAGCATGAGCTTCGGACAAGGTCCATGCCCAGGGAAGATCCATCCCTCACATAACATCAACTTCAGATAAGATCCATGCCCAGGGAAGATCCATACCTCAATATCACTTCCGACAAGATCCACGCCCAGGGAAGATCCATCCCTCCATATCACTGCACTCACTAGGGGTGTAAAGACTCCGGAGGGGCCCTAGTGGCCCAAGCGCCATATCAAGCCAACGAAGACATGATTTAAATATCACTGCAGTGTGTAGTCCATTCTCATAACTGTCTCAATAACAGGCTCTCGGCCTCACTCAGTCATTACTCTTCAGTCTCACTCACATGGATCACAAATGCCTCCATCAACCCGAAACAATGATAAATATGCATGTAATTAACAATACTGAGACTGATATATGAAATGATATGCTATAACAGGAATGAATATATGACATCAAATAATCAAAACATGAGACAACAATATACGACCACTCGGGTCTCAGCATTTCCGGTGTGAAGCCTAGCATTTATACTTAACATGATTTCTAACATGTTCACAATTACCGCATTAATAGATGCACAAGTATCATCATGGAATAATCACTAAGCGGGGCCATGGGATAAGCCATGCCACAAGTACACGGTGCACGCCCTCACGCCCGTCACTTGGCTTGTGCGTCACCTCAACAATAGTCATAAATCATTTAGCTCGGGGTTTTGAACCCTCAGAACCAAGTTTGGAAACGTACTTACCTTAAAACCGGCTAAAATACTATTTCGCAGTGCCTTTGCCTCTAAATCCGGCCTCTGAGTGCTCCAAATCTACCAAGTTCAGATTTTTATCATCAAATTATGCTTAAGGAGTGAATTCCAATCGAAAAATATCAATTTAGCTAAAAACCCGGAAATTGATCAAAGCCCGAACCCCGGAACCGCGTCCCGAAACTCATAATGTTTTACACAAATGTGTTCTTCGTCCTCTCACGAGTCCGTACATATAAAGAACACCAAAATCGGAGTTCGTTTGACCCCTCAAATCGACCCTTAAAGGTCTCATAATCTCAAGCCCAAAAATCCATTTTTTCTACTGATTTTCCATGAATTTACCCTGGTTTTATGTTCTATAATCATCCATGATCGAGTTTTAATAATCAAAACACTTACCTCTATGAAGAAAAAGGATTTCCCTCTTCAAAATTCATCCCCAAAGCTCTTTCCGTACAACAATGGTGTAAAATAAGGTTTAAGTCGCAGAAGGATTTATTTAAATATTCCTAGTGATTTCTTCACCGCGATCGCGGACTCCCTTTCGCGATTGCGGAGCACCACTCTTCAACCCCACGCAATTGCATCTCCCCTCAGGTGATCGCGAAGACTAATCGACCTCGCCCCCACGCGCCTGCCTTATCTCTACGCGATCGCGATTCCCTCACGCGATCGCGATGCCTGCCTTGCTCGACCTCTGCGATCGCGAGCTCACTTATGAGATCACAGAGTGTAAATCCTACCCCCTCTCGAAATTCTCTATGCGATCTCGACTCCCTTCACGCAATCCTACCCCCTCTCGAAATCCTACCACTGTGCTGAAGTTGTTATCCCTGGATTCGATAGTTTTTTAATATCCCTATGTTGCACTTTTTGTCCCTGGATTCTATAGTCAATTAGTTCATTTGAAAAAAACTTCAGCATATTGTTTACCTAAGACAAAATAGACAAACGTATTTGATAATGCAAATAGAAGAAAAATTTAAAAGACAGAGATCACATTATTCACACAATTAATTTTATTTTCACTACCAATTACAATCATCATCAACAACAACAACAACAACAACAACAACAACAACAACAACAACAATAACACCAAAAAAAAAAAATCCAGTTTATAGAAGGCTACATGGTAGGCGGATAAGGGGAATGAAGAGGAGTAGGTGCTACTGATGGAGAGTCATCTAAGGTTCGAAGATCTCCCAGGGGAATGAACGTCCCCATGACTAGAAAATTATAGACATGACACATAGGGGAATGAAGAGGAATATGTGATACTAATGGAGAGTTATCTAAGGTTCAAAGATCCCCCAGGGAAATGAATATCTCCATGACTGGAAAATAGGAGAGATGACACATTCTTTTCTTCTGCTGGACAACCTTCTCAAATGAGCTTGGATAACCTTGACAACTACGTTCAAGGTTAATCCTGTGCTGGAATGATTCATCGGCAATAAACTTTGGTCTGATTCTTTCCAATCAGCCTTTACTTGATCCCACTTTTGCATAAGGTTACACATTGGTACGTTATTGTTCCAATCAGACTTCAAACTATCTCACTTCTGCAAAATTTCTTCCATTGAAAGCTTCCTACTTCCACTTTCAACAAACATTCTTTCTTCAAAAAAAGATGAAAGACTAAGGATGAATATAAATTTAAAGAAATATGATAGAAGTCTATGGATAACTATGAAATTTTCAAGTGAAGAGATTATTAATATAGCCAAAGGGTGCACCTAATCAATTTATTATCTATAAATGTAAAAGTAACTTTTCAGGTCTGTTTTACTGGTTTACGTTCAGAGAAATTCAAAGTAAAAAGATAAGTAAGTGGTAAAACAAGTAAGTGGTAAATGTTACTTCAGCCTGTCCACAGTTTTTGTACAGTAATAAAATAACTTCAGCCTCATAAATTTTCAGACAATAAATGTAAATGTAAGATAAGTATGTGATAAAAGAGAAAGACTAGATAGTAAATGCGAAAAAGATAAGTATCAATTTAAAAAAATATGCTGAAGTTTAGTTGTCATGAGCTTTATGAAAAACTTCAGCATCTTATGCTGAAGTAAATTAGTTCATTTGTAAACACTTCAGCACGTAATGTGCTGAAATTTTTATCACTGGATTCTATAGTTTAGTCGTCATGGGCTTGATGAAAAACTTCAGCACAAGATGCTGAACTAAGTTAGTTCATTTGTAAACACGTCAGCACCTTACGTGCTGAAGTTTTTATTACTGGATTCTATAGTTTAGTCGTCATGGGCTTGATGAAAAACTTCAGCACAAGATGCTGAACTAAGTTAGTTCATTTGTAAACACGTCAGCACCTTACGTGCTGAAGTTTTTATTACTGGATTCTATAGTTTAGTCGTCATGGGCTTGATGAAAAACTTCAGCACAAGATGCTGAAGTAAATTAGTTCATTTGTAAACACTTCAACACGTAATATGCTGAAGTTTTTATCACTGGATTCTATAGTTTAGTCTCATGAGCTTTATGAAAAACTTCAGCACAAGATGGTGAACTAAGTTAGTTCATCTTTAAACACGTCAACCCCTTACATGCTGAAGTTTTTATTACTGGATTCTATAGTTTAGTCGTCATGAGCTTTATGAAAAACTTCAGCACAAGATACTGAAGTAAATTAGTTCATTTGTAAATACTTCAACACCCTAGGTGCTGAATTGTATTCTATAGTTTAGTCGTCATGAGCTTTATGAAAAACTTTAGCACAAGATGCTGAAGTAAATTAGTTCATTTTTAAATATTTCAGCTACCATTGTGCCGAAGTTTTTATATAGCCAAAGAGTGCACCTAATCAATTTAATATCTGTAAATTTAAAAGCAACTTTTCAGGCCTGTTTAATGCTTTACGTTCAGAGAAATTGAATGTTATAAGATAAGTAGGTGGTAGGTGAAACTCGTAAATGTAAAAAATATAAGTATCAAGTTAAGAAAATACAGCTTTATGAAAAACTTCAGCATCTTAGTTCATTTGTAAAATCTTCAGCACCTCATATGCTGAAGTTTTGTCCTTAATTATATAGTTTTTGTCACGACCCAAATTTCCCTCCGTTGGGTATCGTGATGGCACCTAGTATTAGGGACTAGGTAAGCCTAACAGTTACTGAATAACAACAATAATAAAATAAGGCTAGCAGTCTCGATATAAAATCTCAACAGAATATACAAAATTTCCCAAAACCGGTAGTACAAGTCATAAGCTCTACGAATCTTCTACAATTTCTAAGTACAACTGTTGGAATTAGATACAACAGTGTATGAATAATAAATACAAAGAAGGTGACTCCGATGCCTGCGAACACAACAACAGGTTACCTTGAGTCTCCTCGGCAATCATCCACACAGCTACTACAATATTATACCTGAATCTGCACACAAAAATGTGCAAAAGTGTAGTATGAGCACACCACAATGGTGCCCAGTAAGTATCAAGATTAACCTCGGTGGAGTAGTGACGAGGACTAGTCAAGACACCACTGGTCTACAAAATAAATAACATGAATGTAGAAATGACCGAACGTTACATCTACCTAAGACTTCACGGAATAATTTACAACAATGACAATATAAAGCGGAAGGAAATTACAGAAATCAATCACGAAACAGCACAAAAATACACAGAAAGATGGACAACAAAACAAGCCAAACCGAAAGGAAACACAATACAATAGAGAACACCAATAACTCAACTCTACGTCGGTTTGTTCACATCGGGCCTTAGCCATTAAAATCCATAGACTGGTGGAAATCTTTAAACAACAGTTCATATGAAAAAGTTTTGCAAATAAAAATCATTTTAGTATGGAAGAGTTTCCTTTGAAAACATACTTTCTCCAAAAGTAGATATAAGTATATTTAATAGAGAGAATTACGTAAAACATAGTTTCTTTCAAAATATGAAACTCACCAAAGATGCTTTCCCAATAAATGACTTCCAAATATCATTTTAGGCAAGACTAGTACTTTTCAAATATACCTTCGATGTAAAAGTCATTCAAATATAATCATTTCAAAACCATTGCTTCTTCAATAATAATTTTCAATAAAATCCCTTAATAAAAATCTCCTCAAGATTTATCCACCGGAACTCAGTCCGTAACTCAGAAATTGCCATACAGTACAGGAGGAATATCAAATCTTGCCCATAAATGCAGTAAATAGCAAACAAGAACAACAGAAATAATAATGCATAAATACGGCACAGAATGTCCCCTCGTGCTAATATAACATAAACACGACACGGAATGTCCACTCATGCTAAATAACATAAACATGGCACAAAATGTCCCCTCGTGCTAACATAACATAACATGGAACAGAATGTCCCCTCGTGCTAACATAACATAACATGGCACAGAATGTCCCCTCGTGCTAAATAACATAAATATGGCACGGAATTTCCCCTCGTGATAAATAACATAAACAACAATTTAACAAGGGATATCAACAATAAGAACCATAAATCACAACATCCCGGCAAGGGATTCAACAACGCAAACAGTATCATCAGCAGGTGCGAGATTATTTTTGCAGGTGCAAGATTTTTTTTGCAGGTGCGAGACCGCAGGTGCGGTCCCCGAGCCGCTGGTGCGGAATCACTGTTCAGGTAGTGTGTTTTATATAGGGGTTTTAAACTCAATTTTCACATTTATTTCTTCTTCCTTGGGCTATTTTCCTCCATTGTTAAGGGCTAACGACCTGGTCTTCTAAGGTAAGTGAACTCTACCCAAAAATTAGCTTTATGCATGGATTTCTAGCTTAATTAACTACATAAATTAGTGCAAAAATAAAGAATTTGGGTAGTAACCTAGACCTTGTAATCATTTGAGAATTTTCTGTGAATTGACCATGAAATCAAGTAACAATCATCGAATTTGGACATCGTATGAGAAAGTTATGCTCATTTTAGTGTCAGAGAAAAGAACTGGTGCTGGTGTTTCGCAGGTGCGAAGTTGGGTCCGCACCCGCGGAGCCGCAGGTGCGCAAAATGGCCCTCAAGTGCGGAATTGAAAGCTGGAAATGCCCAGGTGCGGGTATTTTGGTCGCACATGCGAAAATCCCCGAATATAAAAAAACCATACCGCCTCATTTTAGTATTTTGAGCATATCTTGAGTTCTAAAGCTCCGATTGAGGTGATTTTTGCGACGTTCTTCTCGTCTTTTCATCGGGGTCAGTATCTAATATTATATTTTCATTTTAATATGATTATAGAAGTTCATTTTTGTGACGACCCAGACGGTCGTCTTAAGAATTAACGCCCCGATCCCCTATTAACTATTTTCCCCAAGTCTATTATGCTAAATTGAATTGCCGGGACGTTTGGTTTTGAGTTTCTGAGAGTTTTGGGATACTTAGTCCCTAAATGTGAGCTTAGGTGTCGGAAAGTTTTTCGTAGTCGGAACAGTGTGAAGACGACCTCGGAATGGAAATCTGGTGGTTCTATTAGCTCCGTTAGATGATTTTGGGGTTGGGAGTGTGTTCAGAATGCATTTTGGAAGTCCGTAGCTCATTTAGGCTTAAAATGCCGAAGTTTGATTTTTTGAAGTTTCCAGTCCGATAGTGAGTTTTTGATCCGAGGGTCAGAATGGAATTCTGGAAGTTGCGGTACTTCCTTCATGTCATTTGGTATGTGTGTGTAAAATTTGAGGTCTTTCGGATGAGTTTAGACATGTTTCGGCGTCAGATGTGAATTCTAGAATTTTCCTAAGTTCCTAGGCTTGAACCTATGCATAATCGATGATTTTGATGTTATGAGATGTGTTGTTAAGGCTCGACCTAGTTCTAATAAGGTATTAGGGTCGGTTGGTGGTTTGGATTGATGTTCCGGGGGCCTCGGAGTTGTTTCGGATGCTTAACGGGAGAAATTGGGACTTATCAAATGGCTGAACCAGACCTCTTTTGGTGTTTTCGCACCTGCGAAAGTTTTCCAGCAGGTGCGGACTCGCACGCGCGATAGGATTGATCGCAGGTGCGATGGCGGGGGATTTGGCCAGTGGTCGCATGTACGACCTGAGTTCTGCAGGTGCGGAACCGCATGCGCGACCAAACGACCGCAGGTGCGGCCCCAGTGGACATAAGTGAATTCCGCACCTGCGATGCTTTTTTCGCAGGTGCGGTACCACAGGTACGGTGATCGGGACCGTAGGTGCGAGATCCCTGTATGTTTATTCCAAAAATCTTAGGGTTTATTTCATAAGTCTATAAATCGTTTGAGAGCTCGGGAATTGGCGATTTTCAGTGGGTTTTGAAGAGAAGGATCATAGGTAACGTTTTCTAATCCTAATTCATTGTTAGAACATTAATCCCCATTGTTTTCTTTAGTTTAATTATCAAAAATGGGGTAAAAACCATGGGAAATTGATGAAACTTCCCCCAACGAAATTCTAAGAATTTAAGGGGTTTTTGGCATCAGATTTTGGTTGTTTCTGGTCGAGTGATTTCGTGAGTGAATGGGTGTCCAAAAAATATAACTTTTACCCGATTCCGAGACGTGGGCCCAAGGGACATTTTGTTCATTTTACCTAATTTCGCGCCTTAGCTTTGAATTAAATAGTAGAATCAGTTGCTTGAGATGTTATTTACGATATGTAATTGAATTGTATAAATTTGGGCCATTTGGAGTTGGATCCTCGTGGCAAACGTGTGGTGTCGAGTTGATTTTGAGCCAGTTCGAGGTAAGTGGCTTGTCTAACCTTGTGTGGGGAACCCTTCCCCTTAGGATGTGATATCTGGTAATTGAATGCCTTGTACGTGAGGTGACGAGCGAGTACTTGTGCTAATTGTTGAAGATCCGCTTTTACTTTAAATATTTAGACTGAGTTTCCTTCTTCCCTGCTTTATTCTACTTGCGATTATAGTCTATGTTAGCTTAGAAAACCATTCCTAGTTGCCTAAATTGCCTATTTGCGTAAGTTGATTTAATGGTGCTATGTGAAGCATGTTAGGCTAGAACTACTTGTTGCCTTGTATTTTTGCTCTCTATTCCTGAATATCTTCTTGTTGTGAATGCGTATTTACATTGGGACTACGGATGTGGGATTCGGTAGCTCGTCTCTTGTTTGTTTACTTTGGGAATGCGGGTTAGATTCTCGATAGATCCCCCTGCACATTTACTTTGGGACTGCGGGTTAGATTCCCGATAGATCCCCTTGCATATTTACTTTGGGATTGCAGGTTCGATTCCCGATAGATCCCCCTGCACATTGATAGCTGGACTACGGGACGATATCCCGGGAGATCCTTCGGATATACACATATGATGGACTATGGGACGATATCCCAGGAGATCCTTCGGATACAGATATGATGGACTACGGGCCGGTATCCCGGGAGATCCAGTGGACAGTTGAGAAAAGGACTACACGACGGTATCCTGGGAGGTCCTCATTGTTACCATTGTTATTGTGCTGTACATATTCCGTGTTTACTCTGTTCTTGTGTTTTGTTATTGCCTTGTTTGACCTGTCTTATTTCACTGTTGTACTCATTATTACTGCCTGTTTTCATACTGTAAATTCCTATTATATTCTTTAACCTTAGTAGGGCCCTGATCTTCCTCGTCACTACCCGATCGAGGTTAGGCTTGGCACTTACTGAGCACTGCTGTGGTGTACTCATGCCCCTTCTGCGCATGTTTTTCATGTGCATATCCAGGTACCTCCACCCAGCCGCACTATCCCCGAGGTTGAGAGATCTAGCAGAGACTTCGAGGTACATATGCCGCGTCCGCAGACCAGGAGTCTCTATCTTATTCCAGCTTTAGTGGAAAGCTTTTCCTTCCTTACAGTTGTTTAGACATTCTGGAGTTAGAGCCGTGTATTACATTTCTGTTAGCCTGTGTTTCCCGTGATTTTCCGGGTTTTGGGGTGATATTGTAGACTTCCGCATTATTTTTGAGTTGTATATGCCGAGCGACATTTCTATACAGTCTTTCTTTTAGATTGTTCAGTTTTACTTAATTATTTCGCAAGTTATGTTGTTTTTCTGCATTGTTAGTCTTACCTATTTATAGGGACTAGGTGCCATCACGACATATTCACGGAGGGCGAACTGGGGTCATGACAAGTTGGTATCAGAGCTATAGGTTCATAGGAGTCACGAAACACATGCCAGTTTATTAGAGTCTCGCTGATCAATACAGAGACGTCTGTACTTATCTAGGAGAGGCTATGTAACTGTTTAGGAAAAATCTTCACTTCATTGATTTACTTGTCGTGCAATATTTTGACATCAATTCTAAACCTCTGTCTTCTATTCTCTCATAGATGGTGAGGACACGTGCTACTCGGGACGATCAGGCACCTGTGCCCCCTACTGCAACCGTCAGAGGCTGGGGCCGAGGTAGAGGCCGAAGACGCGCACGTGGTGCAACGAGAGCACCTGCGCGAGCTACCGCCGAGGTACCACCAGCAGATCCGGCCGAGGTACAGGCACCTGACATGCCTACTGCCACTACTACTCCAGCCCTTCAGGAGACGTTAGCTCAGTTCATGTCTATGTACACCACTCTGGCTCATGCAGGGTTGCTTCCCCTTGCTGCAGCCACATCCTAGGCCGGGGGAGGAGCACAGACTCCCGTCGCCCGCACTCCTGATCAGCGAGTGCATATGGAGCAGGTCCCAGAGATCATTCTTGTGCCGCCTGTAGTGCCAATTCAGCCCGAGGAAGGGTCAGCTGCTTCAGAGGACGAGAAACAGAGACTTGAGAGGTTCAAGAAGTATGACCCTCCGGTATTCAATGGACAATCATCAGATGATGCCTTGGAGTTTCTAGAGGAGTGCCACCGTATTCTTCGCACTATGGGCATAGCCGGATCTAGTGGGGTTTCCTTTATTACCTTCCAGCTTCGCGGAGCCACCTATGATTAGTGGCGCACCTATGAGTTAGACAGTCCAGCTGAGGCTGCTTCACTGACCTGGACCCAGTTCTCAGATATGTTCCTGAGAGAGTTTGTTCCTCAGAGCCTCAGGGACGCATGGCGCGCAGATTTTGAGCATTTACGCCAGGGTGCTATGACAGTTTCAGAGTATCCTATCCATTACACCAGATTGGCTAGGCATGCACCGGCTTTGGTTGCTACTGTCTGCGAGAGGGTTTGCCGGTTCATCGAGGGTCTTATCCCACCCATCATATCTAGCATGGCTCGAGAGTTGGAGATGTACATTCCTTATCAGCAAGTAGTGAGCATTGCTAGGAGGATCGAGGGTATGCTCGCTAGGGAGCGAGAGGAGATAGAGGCCAAGAGGTCTTGATAGTCGCGACACTACTCTGGTGCCCTTACCCCAGCAGCAGGTCGACATGGTAGGGGTTATATGGTCCGCCCCGTTCATTCAGCTCTTCCAGCAACCAACGGTACCCCAGCTCCACCCAGGCCTCAGGAGCCTTACTATGCGCCTCCAATTTCTAGCGCGCCTCCTGCGTGGGGTGCTTTCAGAGGTCAGTCTGGCAGACCTGGCCCTAGCCAGTCACAACCACCACATCCTCCTAGAGCTTGTTTCGAGTGTGGCTATACACGCCATATGGTTAGGGACTGCCCCAAACTTAGTAGGGGTGCATCTTCACAGACTTTTCAGCCACAATGTGCTCAACAGAGTTCTCAGGCCATGATCACAGCTCCATCTGCTACGTGGTCATGATCTGGTATATCGTGTGGTAGTTAACACGATGTTTATATATTGGAACTAGGCCTGGCAGAGAAAATTCAGGTGTTTGAATGAATTCTGAGCTTATTATATGGATAAAGAAGAAATCTCCAGATTTTATCAAGCTAATGTGCTCGACTGGGTTGTGGTAGCACTGGGCAGGTGCTCGAGATGTTAAACAGTGATTTCAGGTAACTCCAGGGCAGGTTGTGTGTTCCTGACATTGATGGCTTGAGGGAGAGGATTCTAGCAGAGGCGCACATTTCTTGGTATTCTATTCATCCAGGGGCGACGAAGATGTATCGTGATATGAGGCAACATTATTGGTGGAGGCGGATGAAGAAGGATATTGTGCAGTATGTAGCTCGATGCCTTAATTGTCAGCAGGTCAAGTACGAGTATTAGAGGCCAGGAGGCCTACTTCAGCAGATGTCCATTCCTGAGTGGAAGTGGGAGCGCATCACCATGAAATTCATAGTTGGGTTGCCTCGGACTTTGCGGAAGCTTGACGCGGTTTGGGTCATTGTGGGTAGGTTAGACCAAATCGGCGCATTTCATTCTTGTGGCTACTACTTACACTACGGAGAGGCTAGCTCAAATTTACCTTCGAGAGATGATCCGGTTGCATGGTGTGCCGGTGTCTATTATTTCAGGTCGGGGTCCTCAGTTCTCATCACACTTCTGGAGAGCTTTGCACAGCGAGATGGGTACTAAGATAGACCTCAGTTCAGCCTTTCACCCTCAGACTAATGGCCAGTCAGAGCGTACAATTCAGATTCTAGAGGATATGCTCAGGGCTTACATGATTGATTTCGGGGGTCAGTGGGATCAGTTCCTACCTTTGGCGGAGTTTGCATACAATAATAGTTATCAGTCCAGCATAGAGATGGCTCCATTTGAGGCTTTCTATGTCGGCGATTCCATTCTCCGATTGGGTGGTTTGAGCCTGGTGAGGCCAAGTTATACGGTACAGATCTGGTCAGAGATGCCTTGGAAAAGGTGAAGATTATTTAGGAGAGGCTCCGTACAGCACAGTCTAGGCAGAAGAGCTACCTAGATCAGCGGGCACGTGATGTATCATTCATGGAGGGAGATTAGGTTATGTTGAAAGTTTCACCGATGAAGGGCATTATGAGATTCGGAAAGAAGGGCAAGCTGAGCCCCAGGTTTATAGGTCCTTCGAGGTGTTGAAGCGGGTTGGAGAGGTTGCTTATGAGCTGGCCTTGCCTCCCAGCTTATCAGAAGTTCACCGAGGTTTTTCATGTATCTATGCTCCGGAGGTACCACGCCAACTTCTCTCATGTGGTCGATTTCGGCACTATTCAGTTGGATGAGAGATTGGGCTACGAGGAGGATCCAGTTGCTATTGTTGATAGACAGGACTGTCAGTTGAGGTCCAAGAGAGTTTCTTCCCTAAAGGTCCAGTGGAGGGGCCAGCCAGTTGAGGAGGCGACCTAGGAGTCCGAGCAGGACATGCGGAACAAATATCCACACTTATTCAGCACTTCAGGTATGATTCTAGACCCGTTTGAGGACGAACATTTGTTTAAGAAGTGGAGAATGTAACGACCCAACCGGTCGTTTTGTGTTATCGGACCCTATTCCCCTAAATGAAACTTCCCATAGCGGTATTTTATGATTTATGACTTGCGGGGATGGGTGGTCCGGGATTCGGAGGTGTTTTGAGTGCAATAGGAACAATTGGTTCCTTAAGGCTGGCCTTTAAGGTCAAGTTTGACTTCGGTCAACATTTTGGGTAAATGATCCCGGAATCGAGTTTCATCGATTCCAGTATCTTCGTGTGATGATTTCGGACTTAGGCGTATGTTCGTATTGGGTTTCTGATGACCCGGGGGAATTTCGGCGCCCAATATTGAAACAAGAAGTTCCTTAAGTCCATATTTTGGTTTGGGATGCATTTTTGTGTTTTCGAGGTCCGAACGGAATTCCGGGACCGGGAATAGTTCCGTATAGTCATTTATGACTTGTCTGTAAAATTTGAAGTCATTCCTATTAGTATAGGCCCGTTCGGTGCGATGAGGTGAATTCTAGAATTTCTTAAGTTCTTAATTTTATTCAAGGGGTTTTGGAGAGTGATTTTGAGTTTTAGCGATGTCATGAGTGATCCGTAGGCTCGAGCAAGTCCGTATAATGATTTGAGACTTGTTGGTATAATTTACCAGGGGCTCGGGTGGGCCCAGGGGCCTCCCGGACCTCACACGAGGCCAAAAACCAGCAAAAATAACTGCTGGTGCACAACAGCTGGTGTGACCGCTGGTGCGAGTCCGCTGGAGCGGACTTCCCCTTCGCAGGTGCGACCCACATCGCAAGCGCGACCAATATTCTGCAGGAGCAGGACCACTGGTGCGGCTCTCGACTCCGCTGGTGCGAGCCCAAGGTCCCAGGCCCTTTTCTGCAGGGGCGACCAATTTCTCGCGGGTGCGAGACCGCAAATGCGGTCCCAAGGTCGCAGGTGCGGAACCCCTGTAGGCAGCCTCATTTAAATGCCCAAAATTACGGGATTTCTTCATTTTCAACCATTTCACCTCCATTAGAGAGTTCTAAGAGCTTCAAGAACCTGCTCTTGACCCAAATTCAGTAGAGGTAAGTAAATTCTTTTCATTTATCTAGTTTCATGCATGAATTAACAAAGAAATCAACTACTAATTCTTGGAAAAACCTAGGTTTTGGGTTGTAAATGGGATTTTTGGAAAATTAGTGAATTACCCCTTTTGAGCCATTGAATTCTTAAATAAATTATATAATTTCGCTCCTTAGGCTTCGGGTAATCTATTCCTCCAAGAATTTTCGAAATCCGAACGCGTGGGCCCGGGGTCGAAATTTCAAAAATCGTCAAGAATGTTAAATTTTAGGAATTCTTGATAATTCTTCTTCTTGAACCTTAAATTGATTCAATTACATCATGTTTGGCTAGTTGTGAGCTGTCAGGAGTAGTTTCGGAGTTCGAGCGCATCTTTTGATCCGGTCCTTGGTCCGAGGAGTGAGTCTCCTTTCTAACCTCGTAAGAGGGAAATTGTCCCTCTAGGTAACCTTAATTGCTATGTGATCTTGTTTGGGGGCTACGTACGCACCAAGTGACGAGAGTCCGTACGTAGTGGCTATTACTGCTTTGTTAGTTAGGACACAACATGTTCGTTGTTTTTCCCTGTTGTAGCCTAAATATGACTTGTATTCTTGTGTGATTGGTATTGTTGTCTTTGTACGTTGGGATACTTGGTTTGATTTAAGCGTGATAAGGATTACGGGATGGGATCGGGCCTTACGCCACGACAGAGTGATGATTGACTATATTGTGGGATCGGGCCGTACGCCACGTCAGAGTGATGATTGATTATATTGTGGGATCGGGCCGTACGCCATGGCAGAGTGATGATTGGCTATATTGTGGGATCGGGACGTACGCCACGATAGAGTGATGATTGATTATATTGTGGGATCGGGCCGTACGCCACGACAGAGTGATGGGAGAGTATATTATGGGATCGGGCCGTACGCCACGTCAAGATTGAGACTACATGATGAGATTGGGCCATACCCCACGGCGAGATTGAGACTACAAGATGGGATCGGGCCGTATGCCACAGCGAGATTAAGACTACAGGGTGGGATCGGGCCGTACGCCACGGTGAGGATTACAGGATGGGATCGGGCCGTACGCCACGGCGGATATCAACCTTGGTGGATTTTGGATTGTTATTTGATGCCTAATTTCGATGTACTTGGTTATTTGTCTTACATGCCTACTATTTTTCTTACATATTGCTTACTTTATTACTGTTGGACCTTAGTGATTATCGAGTCGACTTCTCGTCACTACTTCTTCGAGATTAGGCGGGATACTCACTGGGTACATATTTATGTATGTACTCATGCTGCACATTCTTTCTTTTGTACTTGACTATACAGGTCCGGAGGTCGGTACGTCTGATCATCAGTCCAATGCTAGATACTGACCGGTGTTGGTTATACTTCACGGTGAGCTGCTCTTCCTGGCGATTCCTGGCAGCACCCTGGAGTTTCCTTTTGTTATTTTCCCCGTCTATTTCATTCAGACTATGGGATTGTATATATATTTATGTATTATGGTGTATTCTGATAGTTGCCCGCGACACTCGTGACACTAGTTCCTGGCACACACGTGCGTATATTTTGGGTTTTTGGGCTGCATTTTCATACATATTCTTATCTTTTGACTCACGTATTAGATGTCTTATTTCACGTCACCGGATAATATCATGTAAATAAATGCTTAAAACTGGTAAAAGTTGGATTAATTAATCACATGGGAAGGGTAACACTTATTAGAATTTATGTTGGCTTGCCTAACCCTGTTGTTGGGCGCCATCACGACCCGTGTGGGAAATTGGGTCATGACATCAGTGTTGATATCCCTTCTGTTGATTCAGTTCCAGTGGTACGGGATTATCCTGATGTGTTTCCAGCTGACCTTCCGGGCATGCCGCCCGATAGAGACATTGATTTTGGCATTGATTTGTTGCCGGGCACTCAACCCATTTCCATTCCTCCGTACCGTATGGCTCCTCCTGAGTTGAAGGATCAGTTACACGAATTGCTTAATAAGGGTTTTATTCGACCCAGTGTTTCACCTTGGGGTGCTCCTATCTTGTTTGTGAAGAAAAATGATGGTTTTATGCGCATGTGTATTGATTATCGCCAGTTGAGCAGGGTTAAAGTGAAGAACCGTTATCCCTTGCCTCGTATTGATGATCTATTTGACCAGATTCCGGGAGCACATGTATTTCCTAAGATTGATTTGCGCTTAGGTTACCATCAGTTGAAGATTCGGGAGCCGGATATCCCGGAGACTGCCTTCAGGACTCGGTATGGCCATTACGAGTTTCTAGTTATGTCATTTGGGCTGACTAATGCCCAAGAAGCATTTATGCATTTGATGCACAGTGTGTTCAGGCCATATCTCGACTCGTTCGTCATTGTTTTCATAGATGATATTCTTGTTTACTCCCGGAGTCGGGAAGATCATGAGCAGCACCTGAGGACAGTGCTTCAGACCCTGAGAGAGAAGAAGTATTATGCAAAGTTCTCAAAATGTGAGTTTTGGTTGAGTTCTGTGGCATTCTTAGGCCACGTAGTATCGAGTGAGGGAATTCGGGTGGATCCGAATAAGTTAGAGGCCGTGAAGAGTTGGCCCAGGCCGTCCTCAGTTATAGAGATTCGCAGTTTCCTTGGCTTGGCAGGTTACTAACGTCGTTTTATGGAGGGATTTTCATCGGTTGCAGCCCTTATGACTAGATTGACCCAGAAGGGTGCTCCATTTTAGTGGACAGAGGAGTGTGAGGCGAGCTTTCAGAAGCTCAAGACAGCTTTGACTACAACCCCAATCTTGATATTACCTACTGGTACGGGGTCTTATACAGTTTATTGTGATGCCTCGCGAGTCGGCCTTGGAGCAGTGTTGATGCAGGATGGTAGGGTGATTGCCTACGCGTCTAGACAGTTGAAGATACATGAGAAGAATTACCCTGTCCATGACCTTGAGTTAGCTGCCATTGTTCATGCCTTGAAGATCTGCCGTCATTATTTGTACGGTGCGCCTTGTGAGATTTATACTGACCACTGGAGTTTGCAGCACATATTCAGGCAGAAGGATCTAAATTTGCACCGGCGTAGATGGTTAGAGTTGCTAAAGGACTATGACATCACTATATTATACCACACGGGGAAGGCTAATGTGGTGGCCGACGCCTTGAGTCGCCGGGCAGAGAGTTTGGGGAGTTTGACACACCTTCATGCAGCTGAGAGGCCTCTAGCCTTAGATGTTCAGTCCTTATCCAGTCAGTTCGTGAGATTGGATCTTTCTGAGCCTTGCCGGGTATTATCTTGTGTGGTTGCTCGGTCTTCCCTCCATGATCGTATCAGAGAGCGCCAATATGATGATCCCCACCTTTTAGTTCTCCAGGATAGAGTCCGGCGGGGTGATGCCAGAGATGTGACTATAGGAGAGGATGGGGTGATGAGGATGCATGTCTGTATCTATGTGCCCAACGTATATGGGCTTCGGGAGTTGATTCTTGAGGAGGCCCATAGTTCGCGGTATTCCATCCATCCGGGTACCACGAAGATTTACCAGGATCTGAGACAACACTATTGGTGGCGAAGAATGAAGAAGGATATAATAGAGTTTGTAGCCAAGTGTCTAAACTGTCAGTAGGTCAAATGTGAGCATCATAGACAGGGAGGGTTACTTCAGCAGATTGAGCTTCCAGAGTGGAAGTGGGAGCGGATCACCATG
>ML404294.1:113400-147475 GCA_005239525.1 Nicotiana knightiana | reverse complement strand
AGATTATATTTGCAGCGCCCGTTTAGTCTTTCTATAAGACATAGTTGAGCGTGATCACCAACCATTACAGATTATCATAATATCTCATAATTTCCCGAAACTAACAGATTTTAAAACAGTAAAATGAGATAAACACTTTATACACCACCCCAAAACCTGGAGTCAACTGTCATGAGCATCTAAGACTGTAAATACAATGTACAATAAGGTGCCCTGCTACTACAACAACCTGAAGTACAAAAGAAAAAAAAACTATGAACTGAGGAAAGGAAAAGAGGTGAGCTAGGGACGCTGAGCAGCTACCTTGATCCTCAAACAACCTCCAAGCACGCCCGAAAATCAACTAGTGAGAGGATCCCATACCTAGATCTGCACACAGAGGTGCAGGGAGTAACGTGAGTACGCCAACTCAGTAAGTAATCAAAGTAACTAAAAACTTGAGTGTAGTGACGAGCATTTACAAATCATGCAAATCCATATAGTGAGTAACAGTGGAAATGAATAATTAAGTCAGGAATTTACATTCCAAATATTTCATAAAACTCCAGTTTCCATTTAAAAATCTCGTATGAAAACATTTATCCAACATTAGCATCAGAGGCTCAGTGTAAAGAAGAGTGAAAATAGTAGTTTCATAAAATATAAGCCCCTCGGGCATAGTATCACTCACAATAAAGCCTCTCGGGCAAGCCTCTCTGTCACTCGTGACTCCACTATCAGTATCTTATGCTCACGCTAAACAGTCGAACTCAGCAAGTACCATGAATACACACAACTGCTGCGGCAGGCAGCCCGATCCAATACATATATATGTATATCTATACTGCTACGGCATGCAGCCCAATCCTTATAACATACGCTGCGGCGTGCAGCCCGATCCATATAATAGGCGACTGCTGTTGGTTGATTTCCCAATGCACACGCAAGTGTACGTGGTCGACAAGTAATATAGGATTTTAAGTCCAGATATCGTACCCACAGGGACTTGTGATTAACTATCCACTAAACTAAACTCAAACAAATATTTAACTAGAATTAATCTAAAATAGTAAATCAAAAGATTAAATAGACAACTAACTTAAAGATGAATTCAAGGTAAATTGATATTCTAGAGTTATGGGTTGTTAAACAATCACGTTGAGTTTTCGACCTAAATCTTCTAATCAGGTTTATTGATTGACGAGGTTAATATTGCTCGTAGCCTTCTCCCGAAGTACAACTCGCCTATTCAAGCTAACCTAATGCCTATATTCCTATGGAATCAGGATTAACAAGAACGCATTAATAATTCCCGTATAATAACCAAGCAAGGCGATTAGGTATATTCCTATCCTAACCGCAAATCCGCTCCCCTGAAGGGTTAAGATCTTGCTCTACCCAATCTTATATGCAATCTAGAATTCCCTCTCCCGAGTTCAACCCTAGATTCGTAGATAGTAGTCAATTGTGATCAAGCAATTGAATAATTAAGCACAAGATTGAATAAACAAACCAATTAAGATAAACAATAAGAATAATTCAAGCTTCAACTACAACGTTCATGTAACACCCAATACTCTAGAACTAATAAACTATAAAACTAAACGAAGAGAAGAGAAGAAAAACTAAATAGAATCCTCTGTCAAGAGTCCTTCCCACGAAATTCCTCTGCATAAAACTCCTTAATGTGATGTTTTTGGGTCTATTTATATGTTTAGAATGAACCCTAAACGTCTCAAAGACTTCTATTCTAACTTGGAAACACTTAAAACCCGTCAAAACTCGATTTCTGGCCGTCCCGGGACCCTGGCGTTTCAGCCCAAACGCCTGGGTAAGGCCAGGCAGCCCCTGGCGTTAGGGCTCTAACGCCTGGCTAAGGCCAGGCTGGGTTAGGCTGTTTGGCTCTGTCGCCCGGCTATCGTCCGGGCGTCCCTTTACGCATATTCTTCGACGTATTAGCATCCGTTTAGCCCCGTTTCCATTTCCAATTCACCTACACATAAAATAAACCCTATTAGGCACATACGACGTGTATTTTATCATTAAAGCTCATAAAATACAAGGTATATAATGCTTAAAATCATGAATTCTAGCCACTCATCAACTGCGCCCACTAGGGGGTGTAAAGACTCTGGATGGGCTCCTACAGCCCAAACACTATATCTGCTGCGGCGTGCAGCCCGATCCAATATGTATATTGTTGCGGCGTGCAGCCCGATCCATATATATAATCTATATTATTGTGGTGTGCAGCCCGATCCATATGTAATATATAACATATATTGTTTCGGCGTGCAGCACGATCCATATATATAATCTATATTGTTGCGGCGTGCAGCCCGATCCATATGTAATATATAACATATATATTGCTGCGGCGCGCAGCCCGTCCCATAACTATCCTCACATGCTCGGCTCTCGGCCTTACTCAGTCATCCTTACAAGTCACTCGGGAAATTCATCTCAACTCACGGGATTCAGCCCAAAATACCTCTCAGGGTTTCAACAGTGGAATAATAGTGAGAATAACAAGAAGTAGGAAACATGACTGAGTTCACAGATGTTCTATCAAGATAGTGTGAGAATAGTGTAAAAATACCCCTGATGGTCTAAACAGGTCGGCACGAGGCCCCAAACATGGCTCACAGCCCATAAACAAGTATAAACTTCTGAAAAACAGGATGTCGTAAGGTTTCAAATCGAATACGCGGCTTAATAGTCGCTATGGGACGGACCACGTCACAATCCCTATCGGTGCACGCCCACACGCTCGTCACCTAGCATGTGCGTCACCTCATTTAATAAAAAATAATATCAATACCGGGGTTTCATACCCTCAGGTTTAGAGTTACAATCATTACTTACCTCAAAACAGCCCAAAAACTACTCCGCGATTCTCTTGCCCCTCGAATTGGCTCCCAAATGCTCCAAATCTAACCCAAACCAGATTAACATCATCAATATATGCTAACGGAACAAAACCCAATCGAAAGATATAAATTTTAAGCACAATTCCCAAAATTGGCCAAACCCGAGCACCGGGCCCACATCTCGTAATTCGATAAAAATCACAAAACTAGAATCCTCATTCCCTTACGAGTATACCCATACCAAATTTACCAAAATCCGACCTCAATTGCCCACTCAAATCACCAAAAGAATTTTCCAAATTTTCTTCCTACTTTTTCCAAATTTTCTACTTTAATTCCTCAATTTGCATGGTGAAAATCAAGACAAATTCATGAAATTGAACCAAAAATTGAAGAGAACTTACCAAAAGAATCCCACAGAAAATCTCGTCCAAAATCTCCTTCCCCGAGCTCTCTAATGGAAAAATGAGTTATGGCCAAGAACCCCCGTAATTAGAACTTAAAAACTCTCTGCCCAGGCCTCTTTCTTCATTGCGATCGCGGAAACTCCCACGCGATCGCGAAGAACAAATATGCTGCCCCACAAAATTACACTACGCGATTGCAGACATACACACGCGATCGCGATCACGATTCAGCAGAACATAAACCCACGCGATCGCGAACACTCTATGCGATCGCGAAGAACAACATCTCAGCCCACTCACGCGCCCCTTCAACTCTATGTGAACGCGATAAACACCATGCGATCGCACTGCACAACAACCTCACACTCATGCGATCGTGACCTCCACCACGCGATTGCATATAAAAAAAATCCTGTCATCCCCAGCTAGGCCTACGCGATCGCAAACATCCTCCCACGATTGCGTAGAAGGAAACTAGAAACTCACAGCAGCAAAAATCTGCAAGTTTTTAAGCCAAGAGTTGGTCCGTTAACCACCTGAAACATACCCGAGGCCCTCGGGACCTCAACCAAACATACCAACATACTCCATAACCTCAGTCAATCTTAGTCGAGCCTTCGAAACACCAAAAACAATGCAAAAACACCAAAATCACATCAAATTCAAGCCTATGAACTTTGAAATTTCTAAATTTCGCCAATGATGCCGAAACCAACCAAAACATCCGATTGACCTGAAAATTTGCACACATATCAAAATGACATTAAGAACCTGCTCCAAATGTCAGAATTTCATTCCGACCCCGATAGCCTATTTTCCACTGCCGACCGGAAATCGCTAAAAACTAACTTTCGCCAATTCAAGTCTAATTCTACACCGGACATCAAAACCACATTCTGAACACACTCCTAAGTCCCAAATCACCTGACGAAGCTATCTGAGCCATAAAATCCACATTCCGAGGTCGTTTATCAATAAGTCAACTCCCAGTTGACTTTTTCAACTATTAAGCTACTTTAAGAGACTAAGTGTCTCTGTTCTCACCACGACCACTCTGAACCCGAACCAACTGACCAAATACAACATAAATAGGCTAAGCAACATATGATAAAGCAGAAACGGGGGAAATGGGGCTAATTTCATGGAACGACCGGTCGTGTCGTTACACGACTAAGGTTGTAGTAGTCATATGACCTATGTTAATTACATCGTTGCGATTCATAGTTATATTATAGCCGTTTATATAATTTCATACATTAAATCCATACGTATCGGCCAATGGCAACCATATAAGTCCACCGACTAAGGCTGTAGTAGTCATATGACCTATGCTAATTACATTGTTGCGATTCATAGTTATATTATAGTCGTTTATATAATTTCATTCATTAAGGCCATACGTATCTGCCAATGGCCACCATAAAATTCTACCGACTAAGGTTGTAGTAGTCAAATGACCTATGATAATTACATCGTTGCGATTCATAGTTATATTATAGCCGTTTATATAATTCCATACATTAAGTTCATACGTATCATCCAATGGAAACCATATAAGCCACCAACTAAGGTTGTAGTAGTCATATGACCTATGCTAATTACACCATTTCCATTCACAGTTATATTATAGCCGTCTATATAATTTCATTCATTAAGGTCATACGTATCAGCCTATAGCAACCATATAAGTCCATTCACTAACATGATTGTAGTCATATAACCTATGCTAATTATATCGTTGTGATTCATAGTTATATTATAGTCGTTTATATAATTTCATTCACTAAGGCCATACGTATCGTCCAATGGAAACCATATAAGTCCACGGACTAACGTTGTAGTAGTCATATGACCATGCTAATTACATCATTGCGATTCAGAGTTATATTATTGCCGTCTATATAATTTCATTCATTAAGGTCATACGTATTGGCCTATAGCAACCATATAAGTCATTCACTAATATGATTGTAGTGATCATATAACCTATGCTAATTATATCGTTGTGATTCATAGTAATTAACCGTTTATATAATAGTCGTTTATATAATTTAATTCATTAAGGTCATATGTATCGGCCTGTAGCAACCATATAAGTCCATTCACTAATATGGTTGTAGTCATATAACCTATGCTAGTTATATCGTTGTGATTCATAGTAATATTGATCGCTTGTATAATAGCCGTCTATATAATTTCATTCATTAACGTCATATGTATGACCTTATTTATATAATAGTAAATATATAATTATAAATATATTTTTTGGTTAATCTTAATTATAATAAAAGGAAAATCATGATTAAATTTTAGGACTAATGTATTCTAGCTTCTTTATTACGAGGGAAAACAAGATGATATTTTTGGACTAAAATGTTAAATACAATTTTCGGAGGGAAACAAAGGGAAAAGTAAAAATATGATTGGAGGAAAATTGGAAGTTTTTACTCTTTATATATCTCTTAAACACAAAAACAACATCTCCAACTCTCTAAACAAAATAGATACTCTAAACATGAATGCTAACGAATAGATTGAAGAAGAATTGTATCCATGGTTTCAGATGAAAGTGCCCAGATCGTACATTAAGCGTGATTATCTGGTAATTTTATTTTTGTTAAATTTTCATGATTTGTTAACTGTTGATTATCCCAACTAGCAATGAGCCCTAAACTCTATCTTTACATAATGTTCTTACAGTTTCTTCCAAAGAGTATCTGCGGCTATCTTCCTCCTATTTCGGTTAAAACTATGCTTCGATGTAATGGGAAGGAGTGGGTTGTGACTCTCACAAGTTTGTGTTCGGAGAAGACTCGTCAATAGGTGAAAATAGTTTATTTGTCGACAATAATCTGAAGAAAGGGAATGTTCTTCTCTTTGAACCAGTTCAGGCTACACCAGTGGATGTGATCTTCTCTGTTGAAGAGTTGGGATTAACTAATGCTTAGCTTGATAATTTTTTCTCTTTAGTTATATGTAATGACTTCAAATGGATCAAAGTAATGGATTAATATGATTGTTCTTTATAATATTGTTTGTCTTTTTTCCATTTATTATTGTTATATTTATTTATTTTAAGAAGACTACTTGTTTAAAACCAAAAGGGAAAATCAAAACCGAAACCTAAACCTAAACCTATACCTAAACGAACTTAAACCAAAAGAGAACCTAAACCTAAAACTAAACCTAAACAAGGATCAAATAATATTTACATGGATTACTCTAGTCTTCTAAGGTTAAGACTTTGAGATAAAACCTATGAAGTGCATTGCTACTATATGGCATAAGTTTTAAAAAAAAATCCAAAATATGTGTAGTGCATGCCACTATATGGCAGAAGTTTTTTTTTTATATAAAAAATTCCAAAATCTGTATTGGAGGGTGGATAAAGACAAGACTCTATAATTAATTGTAGTCATGGATGAGAGTAATGGTTGCATGGAGAAGTGTAATGGTGCATAGAGGAGTAAAATTGACTACTGGCAAGCGTAATTATTGCATGAAGGAGTGGAAGGGGCTACTAGGAAGTGTAATGGATGCATGGAGGAGTAGAAGGGGCTGCTAGGATGTGGAATGTCCATACTGGGAACTGTAATGGTTGCATATGGTCTCTACAAAGAGACTTTAAGTCCTACCGGAAAGTGGAAAAGCTATTATAATTGAGAGATTACAATTCTCCTTGTATATTTTTCGAAAAATATGCTAGACCTACATAAAACAATCAAACTGAAACTGCTGCTACATCTAAGCATAACGATGGATAGGACTCCGACCAAGAAAGTTGTTGAACAACCACTCCATGGTTTACCCATTAGTCATAATATTTTGTACCAAGATCTTAAGCGTGACTTTACTAAGCTGGGGCGTGAGGTTAATAAATTGATTGAGAGGGTGGTTTGTGATCCAAACATTGATTACCTAAAAGGTGTGATGTTGGAAGAGCATCCTCTAACTTCACTCTATACTAGGCTTGATGATATGCCCACACCATCCGTCCAGAATGGAGCTAAGAGCAATTCAATCATTGTTATCACTAGTGATACTGAATCCGCCTCCAAGACCTCAAAGTCTCTTTTCGTGAACCAGAATATTGAGTAGTCCATTCATTATGAAGTTTTATCTCAAGTTGTCTTTTTTTCTTGGTTACATGTTTTTCATCTATGAAGTTGTCTACCCCTTATGGTGATGTTTTTATTTAACTTTTTATGTTTTGGTGATGCTATCATGAAATCTCATATTAATGAATGAAATTATTATGTTTTGAATCTTTTTTGTTTTTACTTAATGATCGTTTGATTCAAGTTAACAAAACAGTCCTATCGTCTTCAATATTGCAATTGTTCATTTGATGCCTAATGAAATGAAAGTACTAATAGTAACATTTGTAAAGATTAATTAAGTCCTCTAAAATTGGTCAATTTTTTTTTTCAAATTAATATAGCACATTGAACTTATGACACCAACCTTGGACGATGGGAAAATGTATTGTCAACAAATATGAAGATAGTTGAGTACTTGAAGTTGCAAAATATAGAAAATACTGAACTTATGAAGATAGTTGTGAGTACTTGAAGATATATATTTGAGTACTTATGAATCAAAGTACGGATTAAAACAGGTGCAAAATGATAACACTTTGGTACTTACAAGGTTCCAACAATATAAAAAAATTAAAACATTCAGTTCAGTTCATAATATTTTTTTAAAAAAATTCAACGGACATATTTTATTTCATTCCAACAGGGAGTACAAATTTTAAAACTGATTGGCATCCTAAACACTTTGTTCTACAGAGGTTGAATGCGGCAACCAGTAACACATGAACTAAACAATTAAACTGATAATAACCAAACTAAACAATAATCAAACTGAACAATCCAACAAAATACTCTTATCAACAATCAAATGAACAATTTTTTGAAATCTTCTGTCAAGACCCGATTTACCACCCTCCGAAAGACATCGTGACGGCACTTAGTCTCTATGACTAGGTAAGCCTAATTGTGGAACAGATATTAAATAGAAGCAATGAAATAAAGACGGAAAATAAGTGAGTCTACAGATGAAACACCGCCACTTGGCGTGTACAATATACAATCTCCCAAAAACCCAGAATATCACTTTAGTCACAAGCTCTGTCTCAAAATAGCTTTATATGACGTGAGGGAATTTATATGAAAAATCTATCTAAATCTGTAGTGGAAGGTGACTCGAAGGACTCTACGGACACGGCAGAATTACCTTTCGGTCTCCTAGAAGCTGTTGCTCGGACCTTCTAGCCACGAAACTGAGCGTTGGTACCTGGATCTGCAAACAAAAAAATATGTGCAGAAAAGGGCATGAGTACACCACAAATGGGTACCCAGTAAGTGCCAAGCCTAACCTCAATCGAGTAGTGACGAGGTCAGCTTAAGGCTCTACTAGATTTTTATAGTAAAAACAGTTTAAAATTTAAATAGAGAGATATAATAAGCTAAGGCAAATCAGTAGAAACAATGAGCTAAAAGAAAATAATAACAGGGAGCCCTCGGCTCAGCACATCATATATCACAGTAACAAGTATGCAATGCAGTATAGAGGGAAAGCTCCCGGAATCTCGTCCATAGTCCCAATTTAAATATGCAATGCAGTACAGGGGGAAAGCTCCCGGAATCTCATCCGTAGTCCCAATTTAAATATGCCATGCAGTATAGGGGGAAAGCTCCCGGAATCTCGTTCGTAGTCCCAATTAAAATATGCAATGCAGTACAGGGGGAAAGCTCCCGGAATCTCATCTGTAGTCCCAATTTAAATATGCAATGCAGTACAGGGGGAAAGCTCCCGGAATCTCATCTGTAGTCCCAATTTAAATATGCAATGCAGTACAAATACCGGATACAATTTTTCATTTAAAATAGTTCAAGAAAATTACAGGCAAAAATATGGATAAACTACCTAAACATGGTACACGTTGTAACAACTAGGGGAAGTTCAAGTAAAATAGGTAGACATGCTACGTCCTAATCTAAACTACATAGTCAATACATGAGGCAGTGAAATAGGAATGTAATGATTTAAGTCATGGAGGGAAAAATAGAGTTTTAGCAACAATGGCCCGTGTACTTACTCGTCATCTCACGTACACGGCGCCCAAACAACATAAAACAGTATTAAAAATAGCCTAAGGGGAAGTCCCCAACACAGAGTTAGGCAAGCCACTTACCTCGACTGCACTACTCAACTCACAACCACGCTCTTGCCAAAAGTATCCGACTCCAAATGGCCCAAATCTATTCAATTCGATTGCATAATGTAAATATCACTTTAAGGAATGTAAATATCACTTTAAGGAATCAAAATAGCTAATAAGTTTGAGGCTAATACGCGAAATTAGGAAAATTGCCCAAAAAGTCCCTCGGGCCCATGTCTCGGAATCGAGTTAAAGTTACAAATTTAGAACACCCATTCACTCACGAGCTCACTCGAACAAGAATCATCGAAAACCGACGTCAAAATCTTATTAAATTCTTGGATTTCTAATTGGGGAAACTTCTTCCCATTTTCATGATTTTTCACACAATTCATTGATTGCATGGAAGAATTTGCTATAGATAAATTATATACAAGTGAAATAATATTAGGAATTGTTACCTATGAATCTTTTCCTCAAAACCCACTCCAAATCATCTACACCCGATGCAACGACCCGACCGGTCATTTTTGAGCTCTAGCGCGTCGTTCAGTGGTTTGAGGTCATGAGCAGCTCCATTCAGGTGTTATGACTTTTAGGTGTGGTCGAAATTTAATTTCGGGAAGTTCGGAGTCAAATTGGAAGGAAAGTTCTCATTTTAGAAGCCTTAAGTTAGAAAAATTGACTAAGATTGGAATTCTGAGTAAATGACCTCCGAATCAGGATTTGAAGGTTCCTGCAGGTTTGTATGATAATTTCGGACTCGTTCGTATGTTCGGATTGGGCTTTGGATAACCCGGGAGTGTTTCGGTGTATATTGTGGAAGTCAGCATTTTTGAAGAAATTTTCTAAGTTTGGCTTGAAGCGCATTTCAATGATATTGATGTCCGTTTGGGATTCTGAGCCTGGTAATAGCTTCGTATGGTGATTTNGCTAAAGATAGAAATTTGAAGGTTTTTGAGAAATCTGACCAGAAGTGGGAATTTTGATATCGGGGTCGGAATGCGATTTCGGAAGTTGGAGCAGGTCCGTAATGTCGAATATGACTTGTATGCAAAAATTGGGGTCAATCGGACATGATTTGATAGGTTTATGCATCGGATGTGGAAGTTTGAAATTTCAAAGTTCATAAAGTTTGGATTTGGATGCGATTCGTGGTTTCGGCATTGTTTGATGTGATTTGAGGCCTCAAGAAAGTCTGTGGGATGTTATGGGACTGATTTGTGTGATTTAACGGGGTCCCAGGGGCCGCGGGTGTGTTTCCGGGCAAGTTTGGACCATTTTTTTCTCTGTTTTGCTGCTACTGTTTCTGGTGTATCTGGTGTGCTCCGTGATCGCGGTCCCTTGTGTGCGATCGCGGAGAAGGAAAATGGAGGGATGCTGGATTGGCTTGTGCATTCGCGGTGAAGGGAGTGTGAACGCGGTGTCTTGGGTTGTGATATCTACGCAAACGCAGGGTAAGGTGTGCGAATGCGTAGAGGAAAGGGGAGCTGGGGGCTTGGGGGCCGTTTGGACTATGCGAACGCATAGGGAGGCCTGCGAATGCGGAGGGTCAGGGAAGTTTTCCTTCGCGAACGCACTATCACGAACGCAGAGAGAATATTGGGGCCTGGGCAGATTAATTTAAATGCGAGATGTTGGCCATTTCCTTCATTTGTTTCATTGATGTGGGAAATTTTGAGGAGCTTCAAGAGGGGATTTTCATCAAGCATCAATAGGTAAGTGATTCCTTATCATTTCAAGTTAAATACAAGGTTTATGCACGGATTTGACAATGAAAAATTGTGGGGGAAAAATTGGGATTTTGAAGAAAACCTAGAAACTTGGTAATTTGGATTTTAACCACAAATTGAGCATGAATATTTGAGTAAATTGTATATTTGAACTAGCAAAGCTATGGGTAGAGTTTATCTTCGAGAAATTTCAAAATCCGGGCACGTAGGCCCGAGGGCATTTTGGTCAATTCCTTGAGCGGAGATAGGAGTTTATATAATTTGGATTATTAATAAATATTAGAGTATATTTATATTGGTTTGCCGTTATTTGGTTAGTTTTGGGGCGTTGTTCAAGGTATGATTCGCGAGCGAGGTACCTCTATAATTTATATGTAACCGGTTCACATGTATGATTCGTGATCAGGGTAAATCCTCCTACCACACTCTTATGGGATCGGGTCGTTCGCCTCGGCAGGATTTATGTACCACACTCTTATGGGATCGGGTTGTTCGCCTCGGCAGGATTTATGTATCACACTCTTATGGGATCGGGTTGTTTGCCTCGGTAGGATTTATGTACCACACTCTTATGGGATCGGGCCGTTTGCCTCGGCAGGATTTATGTACCACACTCTCATGGGAGCGGGTCGTACACCACGAAGGATTGAAAGACGCATCTATGGTTCGCGCCGTTCGACCCTTTGCCAGTGCACAGTTTACTTTTATGTTGGATCGAGTCGTACGCCTCGGCATTTCCTTTCATATGTACTTACTATTCCCATTGAATCGTGCGCAATGTTTTTCTGGAAGGCAGTGTACCTAAGGGTTTTCCCTAAATTGAAATATAATAACCTTTTGGTGAAGCCGTATCTATGTATATGTTTTGGTTACGGAAGTAAATTGTAAATTGAGAGCTGAATAAATTGTAAGGAAGGGATCGTACCGTGTAATTATACTTGTTTGTTATATACTCTTACTTTGTTTCGTATTGATTCATTTCGTTACTATACCTGATATTAATTGACTTCTAGCAAGTGTATAGTTCGACCTCTCGTCACTACCTCTATGAGGTTAGGCGGGATACTTACTGAGTACAAGTTGTTTTCGTACTCATGCTACACTTGTTGTGCATTTTGTTGCTCAGGTACCTTCATAGAAAAGTGGCTGACTTGGAGACTTAGACGGGCCTCATCATCCGGAGACGACCCGAAGCCGGCAGAGTCTTCCTCATTTGTATTTGTATTTTATTTTAAATTCCTTGTCCAACTTGTATCTCGGACAAGCTTTGTAATAATTGTATAAATTCTTATAATTTCTCATGTACTTGTGTCACCGGGTTCTGGGATGTGTTTGGGGTGTATTTTATCAAAATGGAAGATTGAACTGTTATTTCTACTTAATGGATTATTTTTAGATATTACGTGTTAAGTGAAAGGTAATGATTTCAAAAAAAATGCTAAAACAGGAAATTTAACTTAACCATTTAATGATTGGCTTGCCTGACAGTGGTGTCCGGCGCCATCACGACCTTATGGATTTTGGGTCATGATAACATGGTATTAGAGCACTAGGTTCCCTTAGGTTTCACGAGTCATGAGCAAGTCCAATAGAGTCTTGCGGATCGGTACGGAGACGTCTGTACTTATCTTCGAAAGGCTACAGGGCTGTTAGGAGTACTTCCCTTCTTGATTCCTCATCGTGCGATTCGATTCCCTTAAGGCTTGTGCCTATGTTTGTTCCTACTCAATCTTATACGTCGCGAAGCGCTTTCTATAAATCGGGAATTTGAGGAATTGTAATGGTGCTACAGATATGCTGCGTGATGTTTTCCGTACATAGTAGTTTGGGCTGTTGTTGTCGCCCCGCAGAAGAATATTATGTTGTTCCAGCTCAGTAGTTGTGTTTTTGAGAGCCTTGAGGCTATGCTCAGGTAGTGATGATGTTTACGATTGGTTATCGCGCGATGTGAGTGTGATGGTAGGATGCTTACCCATATGTAGGAGCAATGAATGACTTGAAGGGAGGTCTTCTCAGAGTGTGATTTCGAGATTTCAGTATTTTAGTCCCGGCAGAGGAAAGGCATTGGTATTATAAATGGTCAGATTTTGGATTGATAAAGTAGTAAGACTTGGTGTTTTCAAGTAAGGTGGGATATTCACATGTGATGTGATATCGTCGTCATTGATCGAATGGAATGTGTTAAGTTCGTCGGTGCCATGGTTTCTTTGGTTCCTCAGGGTCAGAGTATTGTGAAGAAGTATTGAAGAATGCGGTTGGCATAGACCGTGAGGTGCGGTGGTTCAGTATTGGATAAGTATTGATGATGAAGGCAGCTCGAGAAAGATGATCCTCGGAGAGTTTGAAGTCGTGGTGATCTGCTGGTTTAAGAGCTACAGAGAATGATATTGAATTGGGCAGCACGATGAAGGCAGTCAGGTAGTGCTTAAAGGAATCAGGTTAACCAAAGTGGGAGAGCAGCAGCATAGTGGTGAAATAGAGGATGTTGTAGCGCATTTAGTAGATGTCCATGAGAAGCGAACAGACTGGTAAAGTTGGTGAATGAGAACAGGATTAGGATGGAGTATTGATGTCATAGAGATGGTGCAGTACAGTGTCGTTAGAAGGTTTCAGTTGGTGATTTACACAGGTGGGTTGTCTCATGTGAGTAGGTTAGCAGTTGTGTGGTTGGCAAGTTTCTGTGAGGGGTTCTAGTGGCTATTCGGTAGGAGGTAGAATGGGCGAATGATGCTAGAAAATCTGAGTATTTAGGGAATGCTGATAGGAGAATTCGGAAGAATTGGGCGGATTGGTCGAGCATGATCATGTTAACAAAGGAGAAAGGATCTCAACAGGTTCTAGAGTGGTGCAAGGAGTAGCTTCAGGCTAAGTGGGGGAGTCACCGCCTGCAGTTGGGTTGTAGGATTGTCTTCTCATGGGGTTGCGGATTGTCAGAATATTGGAAAGTTAGTACAGCTAAGCGAAAGGAGTAGAATGGTAATTATGCATGGGATTTGATAAATATGTGAACAAGTTGGTCCTATTGGACCAAGGTTAGGTTTTGG
This sequence comes from Nicotiana knightiana, assembly GCA_005239525.1. Taxonomy (NCBI): domain Eukaryota; kingdom Viridiplantae; phylum Streptophyta; class Magnoliopsida; order Solanales; family Solanaceae; genus Nicotiana; species Nicotiana knightiana. The sequence goes on along the minus strand of ML404294.1, from coordinate 133,273 downwards.
GAGATTCAGAATTTATGCTTAAGGCATGGGCGAGCTGTAGGGTAGTGACTCAGTCACGTGCTTCATTGAAAAGGGTGTTCATGTGCTAGAAGAGCCTTGGAGTTGATTGTATTCGGGGCCAGTCAGAGTGGGTGACTCTCAATAGCGGTCCTAGTGAATTCAAAAGTTAAGAATGCGGTGTTTAAGGGTTTCAGGCAGCAGTATGATTAAGAGTCGAGCTTTTGCAGTATAATTTCTGAGAAAAGGGAAGATGGTTGGGGTGTTCTATGATATGTTTCAGCGTGCAGGATAGTATTGGGAGAGTGAGAGAAGTAAACTCTGAGGTGTAGGAAGATTATCAGAGGGGTATGAGACGGGTTGTGAGATTGAGACAGCATGGTCTCGTGAATCAAGGCCACTCGGGATGAGTGAGGATTGAGTTTGTTATGAGTTGAATGGGGTTACTATTATTTCTGAGGCAACTAAGGATAATTAGAGAGAAAATGGAATGGTTAGCCATGGTAGAAATGGAACATGCACGGCAGTGATCAGTTTCGTCAGTGTGATTAAATTATGCATGTGGTTTGGGCCGGTGTGTGAGGGGCTTGTTGGCCGTCATAATAGATTTCATGTGGGAGCATTCATGTGTTATGGCCTATCAGGTGTAGGCGGATCCCAGCAGGTTTATGGTGGTTCAGACCACTACTTAAGGACTTGCATGTTGGGTGATTGTGAGAATTCACTTGAGTGTTGTTATTGTTCTCTTGAACTGAGGTAAGTAAGAGGTTTCTATGTGATGAGGTGTTTCCCCTATTAGTGGTTCAGGAGTTATGATGGAATTCTTGCGTTATTTCATATTGGCATGGTAGGTGCAGTAGTCAGTATGGAGATGGAAGTAAGGACCAGGGTTGCGGTTCGGTGTTGACAAGGATGTCTTGAGCTCGGATGAGCAAGAAAAAGTGACTTGGAAGTTCATAGTAAGCTGGTGTTATCTTCAGTGCCACCTAAGATCGATATTCGGTGAAAGAGGCCTTGTACCCTGGTCATGGGTTCTTGATGTGTTTTGCAGCATTAGTGTGGTCGGTGGTATAGAGGTGCAGACTTGTTACCTTGTGAAAGGTCGTGGGAGCGTGACCAGGGGAAAATGGTATAAGTGTGACAAGTAGTCACCTGATTGATTGAAGATTTAGACCAAGTATAAGGGGGTGCAATATTGCTTATTTGGGAATTTATGCCTGGAAGGCGTTCGGTTCAGTTGGTTGTGGATTGTGGGATGTTCATCCCGGCTATGATGGTTGTTCTTGCGTGTTATGAGAGGAAGTGGGTTACTATGGACCCAGGTAAAGCTATCATCCCAGTTCAGTGCAAGCAGAATCGACTTGGAGTGTGTGAATGGATTGAAACAAGACTATGGGCGTCATGTGAGTTAGATGTGTTCATTTCAGTATAACGCTTCTCAAGGAAAGGTCTTGGAATATCAAATGTTGTTCCGTCTTCATCAGATTCATGTGATATTATGATTGTGTCGTATGAGTTTTGAAGCGGCTTGATAAATTCTTATGCGTTGAGATTTCGCGTAGTGACGAGGTTATGTGAGCGGGATGGCTCTTGAGATTCAGATTTTATATCGCACCTCAGTTGTTCTCGAGTTTTGTAGCATATGGCTCTATCAGTCTCCCCAGAATGGTATTATACACTTAGCGTGCTTGTGAGCGGTATTCAGTAAATTGTAACAGTGAGCAATTAAGCTCCGTGTATATTTTCTTGTGTGAATTTTATGATGGGATCGGGTGGCACGCCGCCACGGGTATGTTATTTGGATCGGGTTGCACGCCGCAACAGTGTGATGATGAGTAAGTTTCCTATATTTATTTTTCTTGTGTTTTTCTTCCTATTCTCTGAGGAAAGTTCCTATAAGTTGTGTGAGTCGAGTAGTCCCTTCCTAAGTCATTTCCTTAGNTATATATATATATATATATCATAAGGTGTATTGGGAGCATCAGATTCGTGGAATTTTGGCTATTAAGGTTCAGGGAGTGTCATTGTGGTCAGATGATGAATTATGCGGTGCATGGTGCTAACTCAGAAAAGGTATGCAGTCGTGTTCTGGTATATCGTGTGGTAGTTGATACGGTGTTTATATATTGGAACTAGGCCTGGCAGAGAAATTTCAGGTGTTGGAACTGGATTCTGAGCCTATTATATGGATAAAAGAAGAAATCTTCAGATTTGATCAAGCTAATGTACTCAGCTGGGTTGTGGTAGCACGGGAAGGTGCGCGAAGTGTTAAACAATAAATTTAGATAACTCCATAGCAGTTCTTGGCACGTTCGAGGATGAACGTCTGTTCAAGTGGGGGAGAATGTAACGACCCGACCGGTCGTTTTGAGCTCTAGCGCATCGCTCAGCGGTTTGAGGTCATGAGAAGCTCCATTTCAGGTGTTATGACTTGTAGGTGTGGTCGGAATTTAATTTCAGGAAGTTCGGAGTCAAATTGGAAAGAAAATTCTCATTTTAGAAGTCTTAAGTTGGAAAAATTGACTAAGATTGAAATTCTGAGTAAATGACCTCCGAATCAAGATTTGAAGGTTCCTTCAGGTTCGTATGATGATTTCGGACTGGGCGTATGTTCGGATCAGGCTTTGGATAACCCGGGAGCGTTTCGGTGTATATTGTGGAAGTCAGCAATTTGAAACAATTTCCTAAGTTTGACTTGAAGCGTATTTCAATGATATTGATGTCTGTTTGGGATTCCGAGCCTAGGAATAGCTTCGTATGGTGATTCAGGAGTTGGGAGCGCGATCGGAAGTGCATTCGGATGTCCGTAGGTCATTTTGAAGTCATTTGGCTAAAGATAGAAATTTGAAGGTTTTTGAGAAATCTGACCGGAAGTGGGAATTTTGATATCGGGGTCGGAATACGATTCCGGAAGTTGGAGCAGGTCCGTAATGTCGAATATGACTTGTGTGCAAAATTTGGGGTCAACTAGACGTGATTTGATAGGTTTCGGCATCGGATGTGGAAGTTTGAAATTTTAAAGTTCATAAAGTTTGGATTTGGGTGTGATTCGTGGTTTTGGCATTGTTTGATGTGATTTGATGCCTCGAGCAAGTCTGTGGGATGTTATGGGATTGAGTCGTGTGATTGGACAGGGTCTCAAGGGCCTCAGGTGTGTTTCGGGGCAAGTTCGGACCATTTTTTTCTCTGTTTTGTTGTTGTTGTTTCTGATGTATCTGGTGTGCTCCGCGATTTCGGTCCCTTGTGTGCTCCGCGATTTCGGTCCCTTGTGTGCGATCGCGGAGAAGGAAAATGGAGGGATGCTGGATTGGCTTGTGCGTTCGCGGTGAAGAGAGTGCGAACGTGGTGGCTTGGGTTGTGATCTCTACGCGAACACGGGGTAAGGTGCGAACGCGTAGAGGAAAGGGGGGTTGGGGGCCTGGGGGCCATTTGGCCTATGCGAACGCACTAGGAGGCTTGCGAACGTGGAGGGTCAGGGAAGTTTCCCTTCGCGAACGCACTCAGGGTGTCGCGAACGCAGAGAGGAAATTAGGGCCTGGGTAGATTAATTTAAATGCGAGATGTTTGCCATTTCCTTCATTTGTTTCATTGATGTAGGCGATTTTGAGGAGTTTCAAGAGGGGGTTTTCATCAAGCATCAATAGGTAAGTGATTCCTTCTCATTCCAAGTTAAATACAAGGTTTATGCACGGATTTGAACATGACAAATTGTGGAAAAAATATTGGGATTTTGAAGAAAACCTAGAAATTTGGTAATTTGGATTTTAGCCACGAATTGAGCATGAATATTTGAGTAAATTGTATATTTGAACTAGTAAAGCTATGGGTAGAGTTTATCTTCGAGAAATTTCAAAATCCGGGCACGTGGGCCCGAGGACATTTTGGTCAATTCCTTGAGCGAAGATAGGAGTTTATATAATTTGGATTATTAACAAATATTAGAGTATATTTTCATTGGTTTGCCGTTATTTGGTTAGTTTTGGGGCGTTGTGCATCAATTGGAGTCGTCGGAAGGGCTTGGAAGCCGGTTATGGAATTTCGGAGCGAGGTAAGTCTCCTTTCTAACTTTGTGAGGGGGAATTGTCCCCCTAGATGAACTAATTAAATATGTGCTACTATTTGTGGGGGCTATGTGCGCACGAGGTGACGGGAGTCCGTGCGTAGCTACTATTATGCTTATCTCCGGGCAGCCTAGGACCCACTAGCATGCTTTACTTGTTGTACTTGCAACTTTGTTGGTAAAACGAGACTGGCTAATCTCATTGAATTAGTAAATGAATACTTAGGTAGGTTAAACTTATTTTTATTAATCATGTAAAAAGAGAATGTATCCTTCTTCGGCTAAATATTCCCTAATAAATTCCGGATTTACCACTTGAATGGACCTATTTATATGCGGGTACCCGAGTCGCATGTATGATTCGCGAGCGGGGTAAATCTATAATTCATATGTACTTCGCATGTATGATTCGCGAGCGGGGTAAATCCTCCTACCACACTTTTATGGGATCGGGTCGTTCGCCTCGGCAGGATTTATGTACCACACTCTTATAGGATCGGGTCGTTCGCCTCGGCAGGATTTATGTACCACACTCTTATGGGATCGGGCCGTTCGCCTCGGCAAGATTTATGCACCACACTCTTATGGGATCGGGTCGTTCACCTCGGTAGGATTTATGTACCACACTCTTATGGGATCAGGTCGTTCGCCTCGGCAGGATTTATGTACCACACTCTTATGGGATCGGGCCGTTCGCCTCGGCAAGATTTATGCACCACACTCTTATGGGATCGGGTCGTTCACCTCGGTNTCGTTCGCCTTGGCAGGATTTATGTACCACACTCTTATGGGATCGGGCCGTTTGCCTCAGAAGGATTTATGTACCACACTCTTATAGGATCAGGTCGTTCGCCTCGGCAGGATTTATGTACCACACTCTTATGGGATCGGGTTGTTCGCCTCGGCAGGATTTATGTACCACACTCTCATGGGAGCGGACTGTACGCCACGGCGGATTGAAAGATACATCTATGGTTCACGCCGTTCAACTCTTCGGCAGTGCACAGTTTACTTTTATGTTGGATCGGGTCGTACGCCTCGGCATTTCCTTTCCTATGTACTTACTATCCCCATTGAATCGTGCGTAATGTTTGGCTAGAAGCCAGTGTACCTAAGGGTTTTCCCTAAATTGAAGTATAATAACCTTTTGGTGAAGCCGTATCTATGTATATGTTTTGGTTACGGAAGTAAATTGTAAATTGAGAGCTGAATAAATTATACGGAATGGATCGTACCGTGTAATTATACCCATTTGATATACACTCTTACTTTGTTTCGTATTGATTCATTACGTTACTATACCTGATATTAATTGACTTCTAGCAAGTGTTTAATTCGACCTCTCGTCACTACCTCTCTGAGGTTAGGCGGGATACTTACTGAGTACACGTTGTTTTCGTACTCATGCTACACTTGTTGTGCATTTTGTTGTACAGGTACCTTCATAGCAAAGTGGATGACTTGGAGACTTAGACGGGATGCATCATCCGGAGACGATCCGCAGCGGCAGAGTCTTCCTCATATGTATTTGTATTTTATTTTAAATTCCTTGTCCAACTTGTATCTCGGACAAGCTTTTTAATAATTGTATAAATTCTTAGAAATTGCTCATGTACTTGTGTCACCGGATTCTGGGATGTGTTTGGGGTGTATTTTATCAAAATGGAATATTGGACTGTTATTTCTACTTAATGGATTTTATTTAGATATTACGTGTTAAGTGAAAGGTAATGATTTCAACAAAATGCTAAAACAGAAAATTTAACTTAACCATTTAATGATTGGCTTGCCTGACAGTGGTGTCCGGCGCCATCACAACCTTATGAATTTTGGGTCGTGACACCCAAGCTCCAAATCGTTTTTAGAAGATATGAATTTCAAGCCCTCGAATTTGATATAAACTGCCCAGCGATTTTCACACATACGCCTCTTGGACCGCACCTGCGGCTCTACACCTGCGTAAATCCAACCGCACCTGCGAGAATTTGTTGACCTTGATCAAGCCCGCACCTGCGAGCCCCTCTTCCGCACCTGCATGTCCGCACCTACGGAAAATCTATCGCAGGTGCGAGACACCAGAACCAGCATGGTTCAGCTGTTTTCCTAGTTCCAAAAATCACCCGTTGAGCATCCGAAACATCCCCGAGGCCCTCAGGACCTCAACCAAACTTTTCAACCAATCCTAATACCTTATTCAAACTTATTCGAGCCTCCAAAACACATCACCTAACACCAAAATCACCAATTATACATGGGTTCAAGCCTAAGAACTTATGAAATTTCCAAAATCTACAACTGATGCCGAAACACATCAAAACTAGTCCGAATGACCTCAAATTTTACACACAGGTCGAAAATGACACAACGGACCTACAGCCACTCTCGGAATTCCATTCCGAGCCCGATATCAAAATACCACCTATCGGCCGAAATCACCGAAATTTCTAACATTCGCCAATTCAAGGCCTAAATCTACAACAGACCTCGAAAACACATTCCAGACACACTCCTAACTCCGAAATCACCCAACGGAGCTAACGGAGCCGACGGAATCCCATTCCGGACCCATATTCCCACAGTTCCAACTACGGTCCGATTTCCAAAGCTTCAACTCACATATAAGGACTATGTGTCCAAAAACTCTCCGAATTTCACCACTCAACGTTCCAACAAGTCCCAAAAGCAAAAATAGACATGGGGAAAATATTTATTAGGGGATCGGGGCACTAACTCTCAAAACGACCTACCGGGTCGTTACATCTTCATCCCTACAAACATTCCAGCTAACAACAAAGCTGACATATCACTTGCTCCATTGTCACCTTCAACCCCAACATCACTTTCATCAACAAAAGAACTTGAAGATTGTTCTTCACTGGCAACATTTTCTTTTTGGAACCCAGTGAATGCTGTTACTGCTTCATCATAAGATTTGTAAGACTTGAAGATGCTTCCTTTGAAACCTATAACAATAGGAGCACACTCACACTAAGAGTTGTATAATTCGGGTCTTTTACCACGAAATACCACATACACCTTCGATGATGCCGATATATTATCAGCTTGAGATCCATTTCTAAACTCGTTGAACGTTGTTATGGCTTCATCATACGTCTTGAAGGCCTTGAAGATGTTGCCCTTGACACCAATAACCATAAGAGCACACTGATGCCAAGAGTTGTACAATCCAGGCCTCTTACCACGAAACACTACATAAACTTTTGAAGCATTATTCCTCTTCCCGTGGTCCATTCCTTAATCTAACACTAAGAAAGATAAGAGATGAAGAAGGAGAAAACAAATTAAAGATAGAAATTAAAATGGGGGCTGGAAAAGCTTCTTAGTTGAATCACTCTATATTTAAGTGTTAAGGTTAGAAAGTAATACAGTATTATTTTAGTGATACAGTAATATAGAAACTATAATAGAGTAGTTTAATCGTATTTTTTTAGTATATTATGCGTATATTTTAGTGTTATTTCGTTTAATTGGTATAGTATATGTATATGAGTATAAATTGATTTATCAAAATAGTGTAGCATGCATGTGTAAATGTGAAAGAAGCATGGAGAAGGTAAAATCATTAAACTAATGAGAGAGATTAGAGGGGAAAAAATAAACGGAAAATAAAAAATGCTAAAGGGTATATCTGGAAAATGAAAATGCCTAAATATCCATTATGCCCTCAAAAGCCGTGCGAAGTTACCATAATACCCCCGTTCTGGACATTTGGGCCAGAATGAGTGTTGACAAATATATTTTTCTTTTTTTTCAAGTCAGATTAATGACATTAATTAACATAATAAAGAGTCAGTGCCTCGTATATTGAATATTATCTCTAGGGACAAACTTTGGTTGGTCAAAATAGCTATACCGAACAATTGATTGTCCTTAATAATTTCCATGTTCAACCTCGTGAAATTCCAACTCAGAACAAACAACGATTAGTTAGAAGGTAGTTTAAGTCAAACGAACCACTGAGTTGATATATCTACATTGTGTGAATAGAATGTTGAATTTCAGAATGCTACAAAACCAATTGTTTGCCGTGTGATCTAGTAAATACAACAAAAATGAGTTAAAAAAGAATGCAGACTTCAACGCTAGCCAAAAAAGGAAAAGCACAGTGATTTACACAATGTAATTACAGGTCAGATCTCTCAGTGAGTTATGGTATATTCATTCCAAGATTGTGAGACCACCACTTGTCGGCGCGAATTGCTAGGATTTTGCACCAGGTGGGAACACTAGGGCAATATTTGATTGATAATAAGCCATTGAAAACTCAACTCCTATAGCTGCTTTGGGAGTAATTGAAGAAATCTGAACTGTATTCTTGACTTCCAAAGGCCATTCTTTGAAACATTCTTATCTGTGCAGATTGTTCCCTTGAATCAAAAATTTCACTTTGTCCAGGTTTCATTCCATTGGACAGATCTGACAGCTCATCCATGGAATCTAGAGCTCTAACCACCTGGAACGGGAAGACAGACCGACAATGCAAAAAATTTAGTACTGCAACAAAATGAATAATAAACTGCCTCTCTGCAAATAAGACTAATCACCTGACTCATGCGAGGCCTCTTCGGGCCTGAATGACGTACACAAGCTGCAGCTGCTTCAATCATCCGGAACATCTCACTCGCAACAAAGTTCTTTTCAAGTCTAGGATCTACTATATCTTCAAAATTTTCAGTCTCAAGTGCCTGAGCAAGCAAAGGTCGAGCCTACAAGATAGATGGTAAATTCTCAACTTTCACTTAACAAATATACTACCCAAGTGACTGAGAATAATGTATAAGCAAATAGGACAAACTTTCAACAGGCCCAATCAAATAGGTTAACTTTACAAACTTCCTCTGCCAGGGAGATGGAACTTAAAAAGTAAATTAAGTAGAAACAAAAATACAGCTACTCAGTTAGCAGTACTAATGACAAGAGCGGGTTGCTCAAGTGGAAAGCACCCGCCACCTCCAACCTGAGGTTGCCGGTTCGAACCACCAAGGGAGCAAAAGTGGAGAGCTCCTAGGGAGGGGTAAAAAAAAATTAGCAGTACTAATAGAAGAATAAATATTGAGTGTAACATACTGCCAGATAAAACCTAGTAATCTGAGTGGAAAGAAGTAGAATATTCTGATGCTACTCTCTTCGCTTTCAAGAAACAAGTCACAAAGCTTGAAGTTAAGTGATTTTGATCTTGCCACTTGAGCTAGATATCATTTTCTACTCAGCTTATACTAGTCTCAATTATGTTAGTGGTTTAGCATTTTAATATTTTGTTTTTTAATTGTCCTGGTTGTGTTACCCCACCTGTGGGAAATTACTGGGTTTGTAATTTCCCACATCTTGTGGGAAAGATCTACATCTTTTTAATAGATCAAATTCATTTTATTACATATCACTCGAGCCAACTATCTATGAAACGAGGAATATCTAGTTTACATGAAATGAAAAATCTCCTTTGACTATCCATAATAGTCAACCCCTCCCCCCTCCCCCTCTTTCCTATTGTCTAAAACATGCACAGAGGGGCTAGTTTCTAAATTCTCTTCCTCCTAGTTTCCATTCCCTCTACCCACAAAGCAAATAGCAGATGATTCAAATACGTATACATGCAACACCAACGCACCATAATACATCTCCCCTTTGTTAAATTGTCTCCTGTAAGAACAGTTCGCCATGAGGTGCACACAAGAAGGTGCCACTTCCAACGTGCTTTAGTATTCCTTACAGACTCTCGGTTAGGCCTTGGCTCTGTAGTAAAACTTAATAGCAAGATGCTTATTGTCTGCCCATTTCCAAATTATTTTATCTAAACTCCTGAACTGTGTTTGCTTGTATAGATTGGTAGTGAACCATCAACTTCATTCCTCTCTGTATCTTGTATACCTCTTCTTCCATCCTGACTATTCGGCTACCATAACATGTTTATCTACTGTTACATAGTAGAAATTGCTGAACTTCTCCTTCAGAGTTGGTTCTACCCACCCTACATCAAGCTATCTATGCGTCAAGTAAAGTAGGATTCGATTACCAATCTCACTAGGAACTCAATAAACATTCACTGTCATGATCCCTTCCATACACTTACCTCATACTATCTAGATACTTTATATAAAAACCAACCATGTCTCTAACGTCCATGATTTGCAAAGATTACCTTCCTCCATAAGACATCGTATACGTATTTGTTCGGATACCTTTATAACCATTTGATCCGTAAAGCTTGATTTCATTTTTATCCCAATTATATTAATCATGCCAGTAGCATACTTGTTGTATTTGATTTTTAAGCAGTCCTAAATCCCACCACTAATAAGGCCCAGAGCTTTTACAGTCAATTTTGTTAACCAATGTCCCTTTTCCCTCAAAAGAAATGAACGTTGAACCCAAGGGTGTAGCCTAACGGCTAATGAAGTAGGAGGAGTACCATGAGGTCTCAACTTCAAATCTCATCGGAGACAAAAAATACTAGGTGATGCCCAAGCCTTGGGATTTGGGGGATAGGGGGTTAACCAGTACCTATGCTGGTGGGAGGCAGTAGGTGTGGAATAGTCAAGGCGCGCAAGCTGGCCAGACACCAAATGCACACAAAAAAATAAGAGTCCTAATCCCCAGCTTTCCCCTTAATAGGAAACATGCATAGCGTAGGTTTCAAACTTAGTTTCACTGTAATTCAGCATACAAGGGATGCTTGGCCACAAACTTTGATTAAGCAACATTAGTCATTGCAGGAAATTAACAACAAATAAAAATTTTGAACTCACCCATTCAACCAGACTTTCATCACCTAACGGCTGAGATTGGTCAACAGGTTTCCGCCCCGTAATAAGCTCCAAAAGCACAACGCCAAATGAGTAAACATCAGATTTTTCCGTTAATTTTCCACTAGATGCATACTCTGGGGCCAAGTATCTGGAATCATTCATGTTATATCAAGTAATCAGCTCAACACATCATACACAGCTACAAAATAAGTCATTTTGATTAATATCAGTTTAGCCCACTTCTTTGTGTAGGATGACACAGCCAATTGGAAAATCTATTGCATAATGGTTGTAAGATGCTGCATTAAAGCAACTGTTTGACTGAAGACAAAATCCTGCCCTCAAATAAAAGTACAAAGTTACCAATTGGAGGATTAAACAACTTTAGGCTGTTCTTACAAGTGGGAAATCAATTTATGTTATTATTAAGGTCATTTACTCACTCCACTGAGGTTCAAAGTAAAAGCAGGTTTAGGATTACTTGTGCCGTAACTGCCAAAGGTGTTGAGGATATATAGCCTGTTTGGCCAAGCTTCTTTTGAGGAAAAAGTGTTTTTTTTCTAAAATTAAGGTGTTTGGCCAAGCTTTTGGAAGGAGAAAAAGTATCTTTGAGGAGGAGCAAAAGCAGTTTTTGAGAAGTAGAAAAAAGTAATTTATCTCCAAAAGCACTTTGAGAAAAATACACTTAAATGCACTTTTTAAAAGCTTGGCCAAATACTAATTGCCACTCAAAAGTACTTTTTAAACTAAGTAGCCAAACACAAACTGCTTCTCACCAAAGTATTTTTTTTTTTGAAAAGCAGTTTTGAGAAAAACACTTCTCAAGCTGATTTTAGAAGTTTGGCCAAAATTGTGCAAGATTGTAACAGCATACGAGGCCAAAATAGATTTCTTCAAATTTAAGACTTAGCACATGTATGACCTACCCAAAGGTTCCCATCACACGAGTTGACACATGTGTATTGACATCACCTGCTAACCTTGCAAGCCCAAAATCTGCAACCTGCAAGGAGAAATTGCATTGTAAAATTGCATAAACTATGGCGCATAGCGCATACAATTTCCTATAAACCATGGAACACAAGATATTTTGGTTCAGTTGCCTAAATTCAACAAACAATGACTACGAAAGCACAAACAAAAGTTTAGGCTGGACAAACTGGCATACCTGTGCCTCAAAGTTGATATCCAAGAGAATGTTTGATGATTTGATATCCCTATGGATAATGCGGGGATGGCCTGAAAATGACATAATTAGCATAATTTTATCCTCAGTAAGGAAAATTGCATAAAACAACAACTAAACAACATGCTGTATTACCGAGAAAACCCACACAGCTTATTACAACTTAAAGGATTGGTCTATTTTAGTTTCTCATGAATAAACAATGCAGTTACCAATGGCATTGACTAGTCGAGGTATTACACTTCTATATCGAAGGATGATGAAATCAGGTTATTTTGATGGAAATCGCATGCTACGCGAAGAGCATTTGGTATTTTGCATCTGCACTATTTTGCAGAATTCTAAAACCGCTCCTCTAACCACTTTTGTCTCTGCCATTCCTTTTATTAAGTCTCATGAAGCCCTAGATTTTAATGTGGACAAGATGAAATAAAAATATAAAAGGAAAGAAGGAAATTTTTTTGATTCGGGGAAAAGAAGGAAATTACAGTCTTCATGCAGATAAGCAAGTCCACGTGCTGCACCAGCAGCTACCTTTACTCGTGTAGCCCAATCCATAGTCCTGCCTTTACCTGCAGCATTTAATCAAGTGATAGAAGCAAAGTTGGAATCACATCAGAGAGAATGTTTTGTTCACTGTAATGTGGCACAACAGAAGATCAATTGGCTGTAGCCATTGTTAACAGCTAGTCATGTCTTTGGACATTATTAGCCATGGTAAGAAATAAGCAACTCATCTTGAATTTGTGGAATTGGAGATCTCAATCGTAGAGAAAAGAATCTACAGTACAGCAATCCAAGTAGTTCAATTATCAGTTCCTTACTTCAAAATGGTCTTACCATGAAGGTGATAGTCAAGCGTGTCGTTTGGCACATAGTCGTAGACAAGTAACCTTTGTTGCTCTGAGATACAATAACCAACGAGCGAAACCAAATGACGATGGTGTACACGGCTGATAATCTCAACTTCTGCTCTGAACTCACGTTCCCCTTGTCCACTTCCACTTTTCAGCTGTTTGACAGCGACTTGCCTTCCATCACTAAGAACACCTTTGTAAACACATCCAAACCCACCTTCACCCAAAATACTATCAGAGGAAAAACCATTTGTTGCCTCAGCTAATTCTTCATAAGTGAACCATGATCTTGAATTTCCAATACCGCCATGCTCTGGAGAGTACATAAAATTACTTTGCGAGCCGCTTGCAGCTAGATAAGTAGAATGTTGGGACCTTGATCTTAGGAAGGATGTATCTGGAAAAATAAGTATTTTGTTATGGCTCCAAAGGCTGGGAAGAGGGTGGGTTCTTACAGTTTTAAAATAAACTGTAAACAAAACTTGAAAACAAATTTGCACAATTGGCACAGCAAAAATCAATTTTTCTGACACGTACTTTATACTTCAAAGCTGACCAATAAGTGGAAAGTCAAAAGAGAACACAGATTTCCAAGTTACACAAAAGTTCAAAACCCTATTTTTCTTGAGAAAGTAATTTTACTGCGTGCGCCTGCACTAAACTTTGTTGCAAAAGGAAAAAGAATAGAGTAAATTTTCATGCAAAGAACCAAAGGTATTACTCCCATAGTAATACTGATGGGCCATCTGTAATTTCGAAAAGCTTATATACCATCTTTCTACAAGGAGCTTATTCTATTAGAATGATCATTATGGTTCAAATGCAATAGTTCCTTGTCACCACTACAGTAATCAATGCAAGGAAGAGTTCGGTAAAGGATGGATGCATTTAGTTACTCCGGAAAATTAGAATGATTTAGCCAGTAAACAAATTCCACACAACAAAATCCATTAGGAAATTCAAGAACCTATGCAAAGCAATACCTGAATTTGGTGAGGAAGCAGCAAATGGAGAGGGTCCCAGGTAATTGAGATTAAATGCGCTCTCTCTTTTCTTTCGCTTCCGTGTAAACCAGACAGCAAGAATCACCAGGCTGAGGGCCAAAAACCCAGCAACAACACCAATTGCCACTACACCTCTAGTCCTATTTCCCCCACTGTTTCTGGGACTTGAATCTGCAGTGATAGCAGGGTTAGGGGTAGTTGATTTAGCTGTGGGCTTCTCTGTAGGAAGGCGAGGCACGGGTAATGGAGGGGGAGCTCCAGCTAGAGATGTATTATTACGCGGCGCAGGAGGAGAAATAGAAGGGGGTGGAGATGTTAAGGGGACAGGTGGAGGAGCAGATGGCAATGAAGCTGGAGGGGGGGTTGATGCAGCAGGTGGAGGGGAGTTTTGTGGCGGGTTTACAACAGGTGGTGGTGGTGGTGGTGGTGGAGAATCAGGGGGTGGTGATGGATTTTTCACTGGTGGTGGAGGGGAAGGTGAAACTGCTGGAGGGGGAGAAGGTGGGGAAGGAGGAGGGGCTGGAGGAGGAGATTCTCGTGATGGTGGGGGTGGAGATGAAACTGGAGGTGGGGCACTGGCAGGTGGAGGAGCCTTAGGAGAAGGTGGTGGTGGTGAGGGCGGTGGCGGCGGTGATACTGACGGTGGTGGTGCTGCTTCTGTCGGAGGTGGTGGTGGAGGAGATTCTGCAGGAGGTGGTGATTTTGACTCTGATGGAGGAGAAGGCAGAGCTGGTGGAGAAGAGGATTGAGGAGGTGGAGCTGAAGAGTCTGGAGGTGGAGGAGGAGATGTAGTAGAACTAGAATTTGAAGGTGAAGCTGCAGGGAAAACTGGGAGTGGAAAAACAGAAGGGGAAGAATCTGGAGAGGCCATTTTCAATAAAGTTCTCAACTTTAATCATGAATCATGCAGTAATCCTCTAAAATCCACATTGGAATTTCCCAAAACCCCTCATTTGCACACAAATAGCCAAATATCCAAGAATGCAAAACCCTTTTTCCCAGATCTTAACTACTGTGTCATATGAAAGCCTCAAATTGAAGTCGCACTACTGGCCAAGAATCAACCTTTGAAGCCAAAACTAGTCCTATAAACCCTATAATTAAACGAAGTTAACCCAGATTAACTGATTCGAAATAGAAAATGAGAATGCACCAAAACTGAAGTCAGCGGCACCTAGATTCAGTAGTAAAGGAAAACTTGACATACCCAGATCCCTCAGATTGTCATTAGGAAAAAGCTTAATACAACGTTAGTAGTTCAAAACTCGACTTACCTCTTAACCCACTGCTTCTCTTAGACTTCTGGGTCTTGCTCAATTACAGGCAGGAGCCTTAGAACATGAGAAATGGTGAAGCTGTACTAAACAAATGAAATGTGGGCAAACGGGGAACGTGGGTGCGACTTCGAAATAGTCGTTTCTTGATTTCGTATTAGTAAATCAGAATCTTAAACAAGAAAGACACAACATGGTGAGGCCTAAAGAAAAAGACTTGGTGAATAGTGATGGACTCAGCATTTACGTCAAACAAATTAATTATTTCGCGGAATAAATATAAATAAACATTCTACTGTGTGTGAACTGTGAAAGAACGTTATCGAGAAGCTAAGTCAAAGAAAACATCATGAAGCCCATGTTCAAGGATGAGTTCTTTTCCGGTTTTGTGAATGTGGTCTCTGCACAACAATTGTAAACAGACAATCATTAGTCATAGACCAACACTACGTTTAGAATATTTTAGTAAACTAGTAGTACTACTTAGTTGTCTTCTCCGATCTTATTCTTTTGTCAGTTTATAACTGTCATTGTCTAATATACGTTGCTATTAGCAGTAATTTGTGACTCACTCAATTACTCCCTTAATTACCGGCTACGCGTAAACAATGGCGGTGTTCTGCTTAGGTTTCCTTTTTTACTGTCTTTTCATCTTCTCATTTTTTACTCTTTCTTTTTCCTTTTTCGCGTTTGAACTTAATTTTACGTGTAAATACTAGAAGAAAAAGAAAAAAGAAGAAGTTTAGGGGTTGTTTGGTACAAAGGAAATTTCTTTTTAATTTTTACATGTTTAGATGGTTTAAATATTTTCCTTAAGAACTTTTTTTTTTTTAATCGGAGGAAAATGTTTTTCTCTACTGACCTAACCTCACCCTATGCCTATCGATCCCACTTCTCAGAAAAGGCTTTTTTCTTTAAATTTCAGAAAAAATATTCATCACCACCGACCCTTTTACCCCGCAAAAATATTTTTTCCCTTTTTTTTGTAATTTCAAATTTTTATCTCTTTTTTTTCTGTATCACTCACCCCGCCCAAAGAAAAAGTTTCATTATATATTTTTTTTATAATTTTAAATTTTTGTTTTTTCTCTTTTCTGCACCCTCCTGCCCCCACCTCACTACTCCTCCTATAACTTTTAAATTTCTGTTTTTTCTTTTTTTCTGCAACCCCACCCCACTTCCACCGGGGGGAATATTTGTTTTATATATTTGCAGTTTTAGTTTTTTCATCTTTCGGTTTATAGGTTCGAAATTTCATATGTTCTAAAGTTATGAGTTCGGAGGCTTACGTGTTTGAAAATTTTCGGGTTTAGAAATTAAAAATTTTACGGGTTCAAAATTTTAGCGGTTCGGAAGTTTATGAATTTTGTGGGTTCGGAAGTTTGTTGGTTCAAAAGTTTATGGATTCACGTTTATTGTAACTAAATTATTTATGAATACTCTTGAGAAGTTATTTTCCTTAATTTGTATATAAAACACCAGAAAATAAATAAAATAACTACTTGGATACAAAAAAACACAATTTGTTGAACTAACGAGGGAATAATGCTTTTGCTTTAACAAGGGCAAGAGTAGATGCGGTGAATTGTGCACGTTGATGTTGAAAGCAAAGTTGATTTCTTTTTTTGTGACCTCTGTCACACTAGACTTTACAATGACTTCTTCCTCTTTTGAAGACTGAGTTTCTACTTTTGAGCTTGAAAACTAATTTGAGAAAAGTTATTTGCTTACAAAATTTTCAAACAAAATTTCGGGTAAAGAAGTTATATTTGAGACACTTTTTCAATCAAACTATCTTCTTTCACTAACCACTTACAATTTCTTTTTCTTTTTTTAAAAAAAAATAAAAGGCCATAATTAATCAACCAAGTTTTTGCGCAAACCCTTTCCGCATAACGGTTTTCATATTCCCTCGTTTTCTTAGTGACATGTTCTTTTATGATAGAACAAAAATAATCAAGTGAAAGCTCCATTTTGATATGATATATATAAGGGAAAATTTCACATAATTATTGGGCTTTATACTTTTCAATTTTATAGCTCACATTTCAATGTAAAAATTGTGCGGGGCATTCTTTTTGGTCGCCCTCATTTAATCTATATTCACTTTTTTTAAAATTTTAACTTGTACCCACTTTTTAAATAACTTCAGCTCTCTTTCCCTCGCTGAGCTGAAGTTCCCCAGTTACAAAGACAAAATTTCAGCTCTAGAGCTGAAGTTTCCCAGTTACAAACTTCAGCTTTAGAGCTGAAGTTCCCAAGTTATAACAACAATTACAAAGACAAAACTTCAGCTCTACNTTATAACTGGAGAACTTCAGCATACGGGGCTGAAGTTCCCCAGTTATAAAAACAACAACTTCAGCTCTAGATCCGAAGTTCGCAAGCTACTTCAGGCCCGTCTACTAGAATGCTGAAGTTTTGCGTGATTGCCTTTGCTACTTCAGTCCCGCATGCTGAAGTTATGCGCAAATGCGGGTACGGATGCAAATTTTTTTACAAAGCGGGTATAAGTTAAAATGTAGCACAAAAAAGTGGGTACAAATGCAAAAGCCCCCATTTCAATTTACAACCAACTAGCCCAAAAATAATAGACTAAGATTCAACATCCAACTCCAATAGATTCTCGAAATTACTATTTGATTTTTAAAAAAGATTGTTCAAGCTTTTAAGTTAATTTTCGAATCAGTAATTGTGACTCATATATAAGTTCAACAAACCAAATCCATCTGGGTGGTAAAAATTAGGTTTTTAACAAGCTTAAATTTGTGGGTTTAAAATTCTGAATTTGATTTTGTGAGAAATTTAGAGTGGGTGTTATTTAGACTTGTTAGAAATAGTATAAGGATGTTGTATGTAAAATTTGAAGTTATTTAATGGAGATTTGGATTGGTTTTGAACAAGAATTGCAACTGAAAATCGTGGAAGAAATTCGTCTACAGATGCTTGTATAAAGGTGTATAAAAGTGTATAATAGTGTATAAGACGCGTTTATATACTCATATACACTATTATACAAGATTAAATACATAATTATACAAAAAATTGACTTAGTCTTCTTCCTTGCGTCTTTTCCGAAATTTAACTCAAATCTATTCCAAAATCACTTCAAATTTAAATGTTGAACTCCTTTTGATATTTTCAATCAATTGGAACAACACCCAATTCAAACAACTAACAAACTCAAAAAATCCTATTTTCGAAAGCAAAGCTTTGAATGGCTTTCAATGGTGGACTTCTACTATTCAATTTTCTTACATTGCAATCAGGTGACACATTGGGGGAGGGGGGAGCAGACAATACACGGCCCTTGAAGCATATGTAGAAGATGCGACAAGAAGATATTGAAAACAATAGTTGTGAGAACACAAATTTAACTCCATAGTTTTTAGAAACGATAGTTGTAAGAACAAAAATTTTAAATTTGGTAGTTCTTTCAAAATATGTGCAATATGGGCTAGGTCGAGTAAAACTTAAAAACATAAGCTATTTTTTGTTATGATGTGAAGTCACGTGTATTTTCTTTTAATTCGTTCTAAGTAGAATCCCCATCTATGGCATTATTATCATATTCCAACAATTGAAGTAGATGCAGAATGTAAATTCTTTTCTTTTGCCAGAACTAGTGATAAAATTATACTGTAGCAGTCACCATCAAATTCTTCCGTTTGATTTATCGGAGTAGGTGGTTGTCGTGAAGAGATCTTTATGCTGAAAAAAAATTGCTTTTCAATGGTAAAAACATTACTAGTGTTATAAATAGAACTCTATTTAGAGTGAATGTCTATCTTTTAAAGAGTTCTACTTTGTGGCTAAGTCATTTTTCCCTATAAATAGAGGGGTCTTAGTCCATTGTAAATCATCCCAAAATTCAATAAGAATTTTCCCTCTCTCTTTCTCTGCAATATTGTTCTTGTTCTTTATTGTTTCATAGCACGTTATCAGCACGAGACTCTACCGTCTCAAGAAGCTCTTTGAGAAGATTAAGGTATAACTTTCCTCCTCTCCTTTTCTTTTAATTATGACTGACATTATGAAAAGAAAGTCCGTTGCCCTTGAAATTTCGGGCAAGAACTATATGACATGGGTGTTGGATGCTGAAATCCATTTAGATGCAATGGGTCTTGGAGACGCCATTAAAGATAAAAATAAAGCATCTACCCAAGACTGTGCTAAGGCCTTGATTTTCTTGCGCCATCACCTTGATGAAGGGTTGAAAATAGAATATCTCACAGTCAAAGATCCACTTGTTTTGTGGAATGGCTTAAAAGAAAGATATGACAACTTAAAGTCGGTCACTCTTCCACAAGCACGATATGATTGGGCTGATCTGAGGCTCCAAGACTTTAAGTCTGTTTCTGAATATAATTCTGCAGTGTTCAGAATTACTTCTAAATTGAAATAGTCTGTTTCTGAATATAATTCTGCAGTGTTCAGAATTACTTCTAAATTGAAACTTTGTGGAGATACTATCACTGATTATGATATGCTTGAAAAAACGTTTACAACGTTTCATGCTTCCAATATGGTCTTGCAACAGCAATACCGAGAGAAAGGTTTCAAGAAGTACTCAGAGTTGATTTCTCTTCTCCTTGTGGCTGAGCGAAATAATGACTTGCTCATGAGAAATCACGAAAATCGACCCACTGGGTCTACACCATTGCCTGAAGTGAATGAAGTGTATTCCCATTATGCCAAACGTGAGAAAGGTCGTGGCCCTATTAATGG